>JAGVVM010002402.1:0-26849 GCA_019149425.1 Psidium friedrichsthalianum
CCCCAGTCCGTTTAACACAGAACTTCGGATTTGGGTATTATTGTATTCTCGGCAGTTTTGTAAATTCCCGAGAATAGAAGGGGTCCATTTAAAACTTGGAGCATTGAGGGTAAATTGAAATGATACGAGTTACCCTTCGGTTTTCGGCGGACTTTTTAGTCTTATTAATTCGTCACGAGTTTGTGAAGTGGCAGATTCAAGCATTTATAGGAGAAATGGAGATTACCTACTTCTTATTTTTTTACATTAATTAATCAAATTCCATAAAAGCAGAAAATATCCCATGCAGGACATAAGCATATGCTTCCGTTAGGATTGATTTTTCTTTCCTTTGCAGGCTCTCTAGTAGTGTAGCTAGCTTCGTTTCCAGATCAGTACGTATCAGTTATGTTGAGCCCCGTGATCACTTGATATCGACATATAGGCTCGGTACGCACATCAAAGCCCCGGTGCTTTATTCATTGGTCCTTCGTGTTGATCATGGCGGAAAGCTCGTGTCAATGCCACTTGCTGGTGGTGATACATCTCCTCTTTCTCGGGGGCATCCATGCTGACCCCATAGGATCGTCTTTTCGTACCTTCCTCCAGCAGAACTTGGTCTTGTTATGAATTGATCTAACTCACCTCTTAAACGGGCATTTTCGATCTTCAGATATTGCCTTTCATCGAGGGTGAGGATGCTAATACAGTTGGGGCAAGGTGGCGAGTCGAAAGCTTCTTATACCTCTTGTTCTCTGCTCGGTTTTTTCATTTTCAGCTTTTAGAACTCAACTTCATGGCGCTCATGTGAGAGTCTTTACTCGGGTTCGCCTATTTTGAAACCAAAACTTGATTTGCATAGGGTTCAGCCCTAATCTTGGCCTCAGTTCCATTCTTTGTCTGTCATCTGGCATAGGGCACCATGTGAAAATCTTCAAGCCTTTGAACCTGACGCTTGTGTGACGCCGGCGACGCTTCCTTTGACCCTGGTTGTTTTTGTCCTATCTTTATCGAGATCTTTGGACGTCATTGGCGGAAGGGCCAGGCTCCATGGTCTGAATTCCAAACATGGCTCAAACTCTTCATCTCCCATATTCAGCAAGTAACGATAGCTCTCAAGTGTGTTTGGTTGAGACATCCTCGATTGGTTAATGGTTCCTCAAGGTTTGCTACCTCCTCTTGTATTTTACTCTCCTGAATTTTCCTGAGCGACCGGTATGCTTTAAAACTCTCTTCTGAGCATGGATGAAGATTACTAGGAGGACGTCTCTTTTAAAATCTAGGCGCGGGTTAGAAACTGTATTGCTTCTCCCGAGAGTTCTGTCTTTCTCAACTTTATCGTATCTCTCGCTCACTGTTTCTTTCATCTTTTTCATGGTAGGGCCCCTGTCATTATCTCTCCCGCTTATCTCCACCATTGATTTTTGCTGGTGCGTTCTCCATCTTTCTACAAATAAAGACGATCCTATCTTCCTTTTTGCTGAAATTTTCTTTGTCTCCCACTTAGGTCGTCTTTTTCTTCTTCTTTTTCAAAGCGGTGGCATCACCTCAAACTTTTTTTGCAAAGATCTCGGATTTGTTTGGCTCAGATTGCAGACTGACAAGGGATTCGAGCCAAGAAAGACGACACCGAAAGGAATGGTAGTAGGAAAATCTGACCGATAGATATTGCCACCGTGAAGTCAATATTTAATGCGAAGCGGATTATCACTTCGCATTCCAATCGTTTGCTTCACTTCTTTCCTCTTATCTTTCGTATTCTGCTCGTCGGCCTTGATTCTCTCCTCTATCATTTTAACGATAATGGCCAATCTTCTATACACATCTTCCGGCTGAAGTTATGTACTTCAAATGGAAAAGCTTTATCACCTTCTTCTTGCCGAGGCTATTTTATATAGCCCATCATCCGAGTGTTGAAGCGAGATCCTCGGTCTGTTCAGGGAAGTAAATGCCTCTTCGATCGAAGGCACCAACTTGGAGAGGGAATACAGGCGTTTCCCACACGTCTTCATCAACTTTCTAGAGGCCTGCCGGAACACTTAAGAAACAGTCACCTTAGCCCGCATCGTGAAAGCTCGCTACCAAGATCGATCTAAATGCCTAGGTTTCCAGAACACTCGGTTGCCCGTACAAGAAGGCCATCAGTCTGCTGATGAATGGGTCCGCTGTTGGTTCACGAGAGAGAGAGCTGGTGGAGCCCTAGCTTTGAACCAGACTTACTTTGAGCATGATCCGAGTGATATCGTGATGAAGTTCAGATGTAAGTGGCTGGAGGAGAGGCTCGACGATCTAACGGCGGATATAGCTTTCGAGAGAGACTTGATCGAGAATTTGAAACTTCGCCGTTGAACATCATGAGGTTAATGCAGCCAGGCACAAGGAGAAATGTACCCGCCTGTTCTTCAAGCTTGCAGATCTCGAATCCCAGGTCGCTCAGTGTAGGCAGAGCATTAATTTCATGGAGAGCCAGTTGCTCTTTTGTGATGCTTATTAGGCTCAATTTGGCTTTTACTTTTCCTCCCAGTGAGTATTGTAAAATTCGTTGATGAATGAATTAAGGAAAGCTTCACATGTTTGTACTTTAATTTTCTTGCCACTTTTTTTTCTTATAAAATCATGGTTAATACACCATCCATCTTAGTTAGGATAGAGCTTCTGGGAGGACCTTCTTCATGATATGAGCCACCATAGTTCGGAGAATTTCCTTCTGGAGAGGCACTGTTGGCCACAATTTCGTAAGGGTAAGTCATGCCTCTGCTGGATCTAATCCGCTCTATAATCGTGCTTCGAGAAAATACATGAACGTATTTTGCCTCATTGGTAGGATTGCCTAATCTTGTCTTATCTTGACAGATGTGGCCGTAAGGTGATGGCATACAGTTAGCCCCTCTGATGATGATATCGAGGAACCGAAAACGATTCGGCAGCGGCCCCCACGGTTACAGTGAGACCCGTGACCAGTCGTGTAAATCAATACAGCTGTAACCCTCAGTCAGGGTGCTAATAATGAACCAGCTCCTGTTGCGTGACCCACTTCATTCATGTTTTGTCTCTTTTGGCGTCCACTTGTTGCATCGATCGCGCTGTAGTGGCTGTGGCTGTTTATGTGTCATTAATAATAGAGCGCGGTCCTCCAAAATTCTCCATGTTGTTCGAATCCGAGAAGCTAAAAGGGGTTGGCTTTTGATTGGATTGTAAGGTCGGTTTAATATACTTGCTTCATGGGTTCTGATTACACACTCTATGATTTTTGATTTTTGAAAATACAGAACCCCCAATACATTAAGAATGCCCCCATGCCTGGTCCAGATACATTTACCACCGTATCAAAATACATAGCCTATACATGCTCACTGATTGACACAATTCTGTCTCCGGGAGGATGTACTTTTTCCGCTGCCCCCAGGGTTATCGGTTAAGGACATTAGCAATTATCCGTCCTTTCGCATTCTTGAGATTATTCTGTATGTTGTTATCAACCAATTCTCTCCCGCTTTTGGGGTACCTATGATTTTCCTGCAAAAGTAAAGAAATAATGAGTATGTGATCCAAAAGAGGTCGGTCCATGACTCCTACATTAGTCCAATTTTATTTTTCCATTTTGGAGAAATCAGACAAAATTTTCTTAGGAATACATGGGTGAATTTTCAAAAGAATTTTCTTGCAGATTTTTATAACTTGAAAAATGTGATAAAATCTTTTGATCTTAGCAAATTTTCGAAGGAATTTTTCTATTTATCACAATAAATTTTCAAGAGTCAATTTGTCAAGAAAATCTTGTGTCCATTGAAGCATTAAGGAAAGATGTGACAAATCCTTTATTGGTCAACAAAATTCCCCAAAGGATTTTTTTCATTTATTTTTTAGAAATGGGACACCAATTTGATTTTTATTTTCTTTTTAAAAAATGACCACGATGTTAAGTTCAAATTTGACCGACACCTAACATGGACCGACCAAAAATAAATACAAGATAAAGTTAGAAAACTTACTTTTACACTTGAAGAATACCAATCACATAGACATGCACATGAATTGTGAGTTTAAATCTTAGCCTATCTACCCTAAAAGCTCACAAATTGAAGCTAAAGACTTACGACAAGGCGACAATCTTGCGCACATAATCAAGATTAGCCGTGATCCACGACGTAACTAGGATAGCCGGGCCTTTCACTTCGGCTGCTCAAGTCAAAATTATAGCCCCCGCTTTAGTAATCTTATCGAGCCTGAGACCTAACTTTTAAACTCATTTTTGAAAAGAGGTTCGGGATTAAATCTGGACTAACTTTCAACGTGATCTCACGCCGATCGCTAGAACCAAATCGCAATACCATCCTAAAACTAGTGGTCCAGGTTCGGCCATGGGACGTATGTGATGTAGTATTAAAACAATTAATCATGCACAACAGTTAAATTCAAACAGTGCTTCAGAATGTGCAAAATTAAATAAACAATTTCAAAACAAAGGGCTAGTAAACAAACTCCATCCCTTATAATTCCATGTCTGCAAAAACATATAACACCTATAGAATGAGTTCCAAGCAAGATTGCCAAAAGCAAGATATCTATGAAATTTTCATTGGCCTAAGTACACTAAGGCTTTTAAAATTTCGAAAAAATTCAAATGCTCCAATTAGTGCCTTCTTTTTTCGAAAATCAAAAATTTCAGTCCCCAGCGGAGTCGCCAAGCTGTCGTGTCCTAAAAATTTCGATTGGTGAAAATTTTTAGGTTAACGGATTATCAGGTTAATTAGATTAACTAACATAATACGGACTCTCCCAAGCCCTATCGAATCGCATTTTGATTTTTTCTTATCACGTGATTTTAGAATTTGGAGTCGCCACTAATCATTTTTTGGTAGGTCGATTAGAAACTTAAGTAAATTAGCGAGAACGAAATTACTTCTACGAACCAGAGATTATGAGTTTGGGGACTTGGTTACACTAGTTAATTAAAACTAATGCCCTTTCGGTACCTTAATTCCATAGATATCCTAATTTTGGCAACTCAGACTTGGTTTACTCCTAAGGTTCTAGTGAGGTGTTCTCTTTTTGTATTTTCATTTTTTAGATGGAATGCATGGATGGTAATGGTGCATGGATAAGTAAAATGTGAATAGGTAAATATAGACACGCGAATGTATACATGTGAACGTGGACATGCAATTATGAACATGCGAGCATAGATATACAAATATGACATGCATACGTGAACATATGTTACATGCGAATGTGGACACGCAAGTACGGCATACGAATGTAGACATGAGGATGCGACATACGAATAAATCATCAAAAATAGGATTGGCCAATCGAAATGGCCCGTTTCCTAATTTTTTGGGATTTTTTTGAATTTCCTAAAATTTTTCAAGACAATTTACCTATGAGGGGAAAAATCATCATTTTTGAAAAGATCAGGAAGGAAAATCATCAAAATAGGATTGGCCAGTCGAAATGGCCCGTTTCCTAATTTTTGAGATTTTTTTTCTGAATTTCGTAGAATTTTCCAAGACAATTTGCCTATGTGGAGCAAAATCGTCATTTAGAAAAGATTAGGAAGAGAAATCAATAAAAATAGGATTGGCTAGTCGAAATGGCCCATTTCCTAGTTTTTGGGATTTTTCTTTTGAATTTTTTTTTGTTTTGCATGAATATGCATGAATTAATAACAATATGAATACGTATGCGGCATGGCAAAATATGCATGAGCTATACTATATGAAATGCACATGAATGACATTTTTTTTGTATTTTTGAATGCTTCCCATTTTGGGGTTTAATGGTGCAGAAAATAAAGGCAATAAATAAAGAACCTCCAATGGGTGGGTCGGCTTTCCCATTCTGGAGTTTGATAGTGCAGAAATTAAATTGCAGAAAGTAAAGGCAGTAAATAAAGAACCTCTGATGGATGGGTTTAGCCTTCCCATTCTAGGGTTTGATGGTGTAGAAATTAAATTGCAGAAAGTAAAGGCAGTAGATAAAGAACCTCTAACGGGTGGTTCGGCCTTGGCTCGGCCTACCCATTTTGGGGTTTGACGGTACATAAATTAGATTGCAGAAAATAAAGGCATTAAATAAAGAACCTCCAACGGGTGGGTCGGCCTTCCC
Organism: Psidium friedrichsthalianum; assembly: GCA_019149425.1. Taxonomy (NCBI): domain Eukaryota; kingdom Viridiplantae; phylum Streptophyta; class Magnoliopsida; order Myrtales; family Myrtaceae; genus Psidium; species Psidium friedrichsthalianum. Next base: position 6,088 of record JAGVVM010002402.1, read on the forward strand.
ATTCTGGGGTTTGATGGTGTAGAAATTAAAATATAAGAGATGGAATATAAGAGATCTTTACACCACCAAGTATGGGGCAGAATCTGCCGCAATTTGAGGTTCGGATCTTTTAAGCGAAAAAAGCAGAAAATTGCAATACGAATACGACATGTGAATATGACACGGCATAATCGAAATGTAAATCAATCCATTGAGGTAATGACATTCTCGAAGATTTTAATGGTTAGGATCGTTACCTGATTTGACGGATTTGATTGCCGAATTCGGATCTCGTGTCACCTTATGGATCAAGATTGCGGCTCGAACAATGGGAATAAACTCGTGACTTGTGTTGATCGGTAGAGAAATTAGTGATGGTAACACTTAAATTTAAACTCCCACTATCTTCAAGACCCCCTTTTGGAAAAGAATTCTCTCTCTTTTTATTTTTTTTCCTCTCTAATTTTTCTTCAATCTCCCAAAATCCTCTCAAACATTTCAAATTTTCTCTCCAAAAAATCCTCTCCTCCAAGCTCTCTTCTTCCTCTTTTTATAGCCCACTCATTTATCTCACATTCTAATTTTTCCACTAACTCTTCTTCTTCTTCATCTTCCCTTCTCTATCTCTTTCTCACATTTTAATTTCTCTACTAACTCTTCTTCATCTCCATCTTCCCTTCTCTATTCTTATCTTATTTTCTCCATCTATTCTTTTCCATCTTCCCTTCTCTATTCTAATCTTATTTTCTCCATCTACTCTTCTCCATCTTCCCTTCTCTATTCTAATTTCTCCACTAACTCTTCTTTTAGTTATTTACAAAATAATCTCTCAAGTGTTAGGCATTTGCACTTTAGTCCTTCAGATTTTAATGCAAAATTCAACTAAGGCCCATTTACAAAATTGAGTCATTATGGGTACATTGGGCCAAGATGAAAATTCAGACTATTAGAGGATAATGTCACAACTCCTAAAAGTGAAAAATAAAAATAAAATGACTTGAATTGGATTTTTTTAGGGCCGATTTGAGATTATGCTCATGAGGGAACATATGACCCTGAATTGTATTTTTTGAATTTGTGATAGCCAACATGGAAAGGGAATTAAAAGAAAAATATTGACTATTTTTGTGTATTTTTGTGGCCTCAAATATTATTTTTCCCGAATTTTTAATTTTTTTTATTTTTTTTTTAAAAAATTAAAAAATACGAAAAATATGAAAAATCACTTTTTGTTCAAAATTAGTTTCTTAGACTTGGCCAAGGCTTTAAAAGTTGATTTTTTAATTTTCTCATTTTTTCTTGATTTTCTATGAATTTTCGAAAATAAAAAATGCTGAAAAATACTAAAAATATGAAAAATCGTTTTTTGTTCAAAGATGGCTTCCTAAGCTTGGAAAAGGTCCCCAAAGTTGATTTTTTAATTTTATGAATTTTTATGGCTTTTTCATTAATTTTAAAGGAGAAAATGTGATTAAAAATCATGTGTCAATAGTCCCATGTCGCTGCAATAGAAAAGACCTTAGAGGGGTGTCCAACTGATGGAAAACCATCACAATTCCCGGGGGAGAGAGAAGGAAGGGGCTAAGACTAGGATTCAAAGGTTACCATAACATGAGATGGGTAGTGGGTCGTCTATAGAAATTCATACATAGTGGCCTTACGAGGAATGGCCAATCTATAAATTTTCATATGAGAGAAGATCTTGTACATAGGCCTCTTTGGATGCCATGAATCAAATCAGAAGGAGACATTGCAGACACCGCCAATCTGCCGATGGAACATGTGCTGAAAGTCTTGGGGAAGATCTAATATTTTCTTCCAAGCCCAAGAACAAAGAGTCGATTTTGTGGCGACCCAAAAATTTCCGTTCTTCAAAAACATCGAGTGGATTCATTTACACACATGGATTCCTTATTAGTATATAGAATCCAAATGTGATTGAGCATAGACGCTCGATTGCAGTTAGAAAGTCTGTGAATACTGGGGCTACCTTCTTTCTTGGGAAGACAAGTGTCATTCCAAGACACTTTGACACCGCCAATCCCTAATCCTGAGCCTTTCTAGAGGAATTGCGTAAGTATCTGCTCAATTCGATAAAGCATTGACTTTGGAAGGATAAGCACACTTGCCCTATAAACATGTATGGCGTGAAGGGCCGACTTGGTAAGTTGCAAGCAACCTGCAAAGAAGAGAAAGCGATGAGACCAAAATTGGGCTCTCGTAGTGATGGAATTCACTAACGAAGTGCAATCAGCCTTACCAAGCCTTGATACAATTACAAGGACTCCAAGGTAAGGAACAAGTAGGAACTCTTCTTGGAATCCAACAGAAGAGAGGAGCTGCTGATGAAGTTCAACCAAGCCCCTTCAGCAAAAGGTCTCGCTCTTAGTCATATTAGGAATAAGCTCAGACTATATATTAAGTCCCACCTTCAGCAAGGAGATAGAGGCTAGTGTTTGCCTTAGCAAGTAAGAGCACATTATCTGCGAAGAACAGATGAGAGACCTGAATGGCTTTACACCTCCAAAACAACTTGAAATCATGTATTCGAGTTTGAGCATTGAGGATACTTGAGAGATCTTCGTAACCATGGTGAAAAGATAATGAGACATTGGATTGCCTTGGCAGATATCTCTACCACTAGAAATCGTGAATCAATTTTGTGTCTGATTGACATCAGACACTAACGCTCCAAATCACAAATGGTCCTAATAAGAGTGCCACGCCCAACTAGGATATTGCACGTTATAATCTATTGTGCTAAAATATTAAATACCCAAAGTTTGTATTTGCCGCTAATCAAAGTCTGATATGTACTGATTCGCTTATTAAGCCAACTAACCAACCTTGAGCCCTATATAAAGGCCTATTTTCTCTCTCCTCCTCTCATTTCCTCCCACTCCTCTTCGTGGATAGCCCACCCCTTCCCCTTAAACTTTCTCCATTGTCTCTCTTTTCTCTCTCACTATGAGCTCTCTTCCTCCTGCGCGCAGCTGACGATAGTTTAGCTCAATGACGGTGGATTCTTGAGACCTCATGCTCGTACTCAACTTACCCTTGATGCCCGCCTTCTTCCCCCCTTCTTGACTACGCAACACCGAAGAAGGAAGGAGGCATCCAAGCTCTGTTGCTCATTTTAAGACGGATAATCAAATTTGATAATGGGTATTTTGATGAGATGATTGATTTGTATGTGGGGGAATATAGTTGTGCATGGATGATCCATCACTTGTTCTAGTATCCATAGCTCTTGGGTACGCTGATTTTATGGATTGATCATCAAATTTGTCATTAGTTTATGATGAATTGAAGATGACCCGTGGAGCATAGTTCGGCCTTGTACCTTGAAGGGGAGGCCATTCTTGCAACTTGTCAGCTTTTAGTAGTGTGATGTATAGGGGGAGGTTGGTGGATTTTTGTGGACTTGGGTAAGCAAAACCATAAGTTGATTTGTCTAATGGCTGTTAGTTTGTGATGATTTGAAGAGGGACCCTTTATGGGTGGTTCGGCTATAAGGTTGGGAAAGGACCCACGAGCTTTGGTATGTGTAGTTTGATTGTGTTATTTGATGATGAGTTTGACGTGGTTGAAAGTGCAAGTGCAGGTGTTACTCGGCCGAACTTAGTGAGATTATGTGAGGAGTTTCAGATTCACTTATCTTAATTGGCTATTGAACTATCATTTCGTGGCTAAAGGTATGTGACTAAAAGTGATGGACCGTCTATTATATTGGGGTTATGTAGAGGATTCTAACAAGGAAAAGTAACTCAGTACCAAGGACTCAATATCAATTGGTGAATCACCAACTCCCGCGTCTCTTCTGGTGGTATTCCTTGTGTGCTTTGATTCGTTGCTTGTAGGTTTCTTTTTGAATGAATGATGAATGGATAGCGTAAGGCGCGCATGACAACGTTTCTATTTCTATATTTTTACTCCAAACCTATTTTAGAAATAGGTTTTAGAACAGAAACTTATTTGGCATACAAATCTATTTTTCTGAAACAAACATCTGTTTTAGAAATAGATTTTGACGAAAATCAGAAACAAAAAATTTTCATTTCCGGCAAAAAAAAAATAGAAAACATTGTCCTCTCTCTCTCTCTCTGCACTTTCTTCGTCACGGAGCATAGGAAGAACAGCAATCTCCTTTCGCCATCTGAAGAACAAACAATCTCCCTTCGCCGGCAATCCCCCCGTGGATGTGCCCTCTCCTTCTGTCAAGGCCATGAAGTCCTCCTCGGTCCATGGGAGATCTAATTGGTCGACTCAATTAGGCTTGCTGGTTCTGTGGCCACTACCCAAGTACGAGGAGGGCAAGGTGCGTGAGATTTGTGGCCACTAGATTCCGATGACGGAGGAGAAGGCGTTGGTCCACATCAGCGCGTTCCCAACGCCGGAGTTCCTCTACTTGGGGAGCTACGACAACGCCTCACAGTCCGAGCTCCTCAAGACGTAGGGGATTTCACGTACTCTCAATGTAGGCATTGCTTGATTCTGTTTCCTTATTGATTGGTGATCGATTATGTTTGTTACTGCTGCTTTTTCTCCTCTGCATTGAGCAGTCGGGTAGGGGCGTAGCCACGGATACGGTGGATTAGAATTTGCCGTAGCTTTAGCTAATGTACTGCGCATATGTTCATATTAGGTCATTGGCACATCCGTGAATCACCTGATATCTGCGAGAGAAAGGAAGTTTTAATTTGGTTGGCCCGTTGTTTGTTTTGAGCAAAGTCTGTCTGTTAAGTATTTGATAGAATTCCTTGGACTGCGGCATATGTGAGATTTGATGGAGCAAGGAATGCTTACTTTTAGATGTCTATGTAGCCTTGGATGTATGATGGACATGACCGTGATATTTACACTTGGAAACAGTTGGGAGGGATATATTCTCGGCAATGTTATTTGACTTCTCCATAGGATCGTGTGTCTGTTTGTTCCCTTTTCTTTGTCTGCTATTTGGTTATCTCTATATGTCACTGCATGTAGCAGTTTTAGTCAGATTATAGTTTGGTGATAAATAACTTGAAAACTGAGAGTTTTGTATCAAGTCAGCGATGCAAATGTTACCATGCATGAGATGTCAATATACATTGAAACATGATTTATCATCCCAACTTTAATATAGAGTTTCTCATAATCTGTTTAGTACCATGACAAATTGTGTTAATCTATCCTCTTGACTAGATTGCTTACGATGTATTGTATAAATGTGGGTTGAAGTCTGAAATTTTATTCGCTATTGTGTGCAGATTGTGCCTGCCTGTCAAAATCTTTACAAAAATTCGTTTACTTATCACTGCCTCCAAGATGACAAAACTTTATCCTTTGACGATGCGAACTAGCTTTTAGGTATGTCTACTCTTACTTGCAATGCTCCTTTATGTGTTGATTGGCACGGGTTTGATGGTCGCCTTCTTTCTTTTTCAAAGTTCTAAACTTGGGAGTCATATTGATATTTGTTAGGAATGAGAACTCTTAAAGTGGTGGAATGAATCATGAAAGACCGTTATGAAGGCTAGAAAGAGCTGGTTTTAGTTCTAAAGAACTTTAAGTATGTAGAAGTTTGAGACGCCTATTATCTTGTGCTTAGCTGAGTGTTCTTTTTATATTCTGGTCTTGTTTCTGCGTGACTAGCTAGTTTGGAGTGATTAATATGGTGACTCTTATTTTATGTAATCAATAAGGAATTCATGACACTGTTTGACTCTACCAAGAAACTTGTCGGAGGTTGCCATGCTTGGTAGAACAACCACATTATATAGCTAATGTCCTTTCGTTTCTTGAGATGTTGTCCAATCATCTTTACCTTAGAGATAATTTTCTGGACCTTGCTTTCAGCACATATTGTTCCCCTCTGTAATTTGGTTGTTGATAATGACACTGTGGAACCATGCATCAACTGAGCCCTTGCTTAATAACTAAGATAAATGTGTTTAGCAGCTCATGTTTGGTTTTGGAAATTGGGCTGTTCATTTAACATGTATAGGGTATGTCTCATCTTTTTTCTTTGCAGAGCAATGTGAAAGGGACAGCCCGAGTTCTTGTGCATTGCATGTCTGGAAAAAATAGGTACCATTTACATGCTATTTCCCTCTTTTTCCCCTCCAGAAAAAGTTCGATGAGCCGTGTCATAGTTATCAAAGTTGAAATGGTCCAATGGAAAAATATAGATGTGTATTTGATACGAGGACCTTTTTATGATCATTGCCGTCTTTAGAACACCATAATAAAAACAAAAAAATAAAAATAAAAATAAAAAACAAATGCAATTTTTTGTTCTAGAAATATAAATTTTTTGTTGTTATCAAACGAATTTCTATTCTAGGAACAGAAATTTTATGTCGTTATCAAACACGTTTTTTGGCTCAAAAACTCATTCTAGAATAGAAATAGAAAAATTTATTTATATTCCTGAAATTATTTCTGGAATAAAATGATTGTCATGCGTGCCCTTAGTTGTTTGGCTGGATGTTACACTTGTTGAGCTTTAGCTCACTCTTTTTGTTGAACCCTTTTTCAAATACCTAGACTCCCGTGGCTCAAGGTGGTAGTAATGGTGTCAGAGCACATCGAAGGACATATTGGATAGTATTCGGGATTAGATGTTACCTTTTCATTCCTCTTGGTGTACCTTCTTGTTGTGAAATGGATGAATTAAAAGATGTTTCATCTATAAAATGTACATATTCTCTAATATGTTGAGTGATTTTACTATTTATCATAAGTCGTAGTTAATCCTAAGAGATTGTACCTTTTTAGGCATGCTTACCCTATGCATGCACTTGTTTGACGGTCTCGCCTATTTAGTTATAGACTTTTGCATGCGCCCTCTGTATTATAAGTAATAATAGATTAAAGCAGATCATGATTAGGTAGAAGGGATAGCGCCCTGAGATGCTACATCCTTTTTTGATATTAGAGTACATTAATGGAGTGATAAGGTGCGCTAGAGGTTGAAATGTTTAGTAGACATGTATGCATTTAAAACTTACGAGTGCATGTGATTGCGTTTAGTAGGGGATTGATAATAGTAGCTTAGGGTGCTTTTTAAATAAGAAGTTGTTGATCACTGCTTAGGCTTGAGGATATAATATGGTGATTGATAGGTAGATTGGATGGTAAGTCAAAATGGTAATGACTTATCGATAGGTTTGAATTGTAGAAGTTTGATGGTTAGCCTTGTATGACTGATTGGGGATATGGAATTATAATACAATGGTATTTGTAGATCTTAGGCTTGAATCTGTACTGATATTGATGATTTTATCTATCAATTTTTATTAAAAGGCCCTGAATGATGATATGATATTTTCGTAAGGAAGTGAATGATGACTTTGGACAAAGGGCTAGTTTGATTATATGATATTGGTTGTTGTGAACGGCGACCAAAAGAGAGTTGTATAGATTGATTTTAAGCAATTGATATTTGATGTGATGATCGCCTATGATATTAGGATATTTAGTTTAAGATAATGAATGCTAGTTGTAGTTGGTGATACATGAGATGTTATTTGAGAGTATTCATGCATTGCATAGATTTATTGCATTAAAATGAAAGTTTGAAAATCGTTTATGCATGAGCATATCATTATTTTGTTGGACTTGATAAACCATTAGCTCGGTATGGGATGAGTGATATAGGATACCTAATAATCATGAGACTTGGTATGAGACTTGTTGAGTTGGACTCCCTTTGTAGACATATGGCTTAGGGACAAGCTATGTGAGAGTGAGGAGTGATATTGGGGTAGAGAGGCCTGGATAAGGAGTGGCTCTAAGTAGGCTTTTAAGATGGTAATGAAGGTAGGAATTAGCCAAGTCATACAACGAAAATGGTGGATATAGGTATCGGGATAGGTTTGACTTATATTGAAAGATGCATTGTTTTAAAATATGAAAATCATTCTTGAAATGCAAGGTGTTTTTGAAAAAATGCATGGCATGGCATTGCAATTCGATGAAAAGAAATGGGTGATGAAAGTGAAAGGATGAGATGCCATGGATGAGAAATGCCCAAAAGGCCTTGTGGGATGTTAGTGAAAGTCAGCTGTGTATGCCTTTGCTGCATGATCGGAGAGGGCCTCTATTGTATGATCATGGTAGCACTAGAATAGATAAGGCACACACAAGCTAGCCGGCAAAGACCTGACAGCGTTATGGTGGAGTGTGATTTGTTAAAAGATTGTAACCAACGGAATCCTGTATATGGCATACGGATTGGCATTATGGTGGCAAAAGTTGAGTATATCCTGAGTGGTGACTGATGATCTGCTTGAGTGTATGATGGATGTGATAAGTCCTGGATGAAGCCATGTGGATTGGCAAGTGGTAGGGAGTGAACTTGAGAGGTTTGTAGATTGATTTATGAGTATATGGTCTAATGACGTTGCTAGATAGACATGTGAGCATTAAGGTTGTTGATGATTGTTAAGATAGGATGTATTGATTCTCAGAGAATAAGTGATCGAGGTAGTGTAGTGAAAGTGTAGTACAACCACATAATTTAGATGAGATATTAACTTTGAGGAGTCTATGGTTGCTAAGGAGAGGACAAGGATGAAAATTTTCTGGGATGAAATTTTTAAGGAGAGGAGGATTGTGACAGCTTGATTTTTCAACAAACGGATTAATAAGCAGATTAGTACATATCAAATTTGGATTAGTGGTAAATACGAACTTTAGGGATTTAATATTTTAGTGCAATGGAGTATAAAGTACGATATCCTAGTTGGGCGTGGCACTCTTATTACGACCATTTATGATATGCTCCGTCAAAGTGATGCAAAATTAATTCTCGATTTTAGTGCGAATCTCTCAAATCCCCTAAGCCCTAACTGACCTCCCCCTCTTTCCACCAACCTTTAGCCCTATATAAGGGTCTATTTTCTCTCTCCCCCTCTCATTTCCTCCCTTTCCTCTTTGTGGACAGCCCCCCTTCCCCTCAGACTCTCTCTGTTTGCTCTCTTTTCTCTCTCACCATGAGCTCTCTCCCTCCCATGCGTGGCCCGACAATAGTTCAGCTCGATGATGGTGGATTCTTGAGGCCTCATGCTTGTATTCAGCCCGCCCTTGATGCCTGCCCTCTTTCCCCCTTCTCGGCCGTGTGACATCGAAGAAGGAAGGAGGTGTCCGAGCTCCATTTCTCATCGACTTAGCTCCTGTTTTCTTCATGCGGCAACTAAAGGCAACTAGATGTATATCCCTACCACTAATCTATTCATTTGTTGCTCGTTCTAGAATGGATTGTTGAATTTGGAAATAGGTATCTTGATGAGAAGATTGATTTGCATGTAGGGGAATATAGTTGTGCATGGACAATCCATTGCTTGATCTGGTATCCACAACTCTAGGGTAAGTTGGTTTTACAAATTGATCGTTGAATCTGTCCTTGGTTTGTGATGAATTGAAGATGGTCCATGGAGGATAGTTTGGCTGTGTACCTTGAAGGGGAGCCAATTCTTGTAGCTTGTGAGCCATTTGGTGGTGAGATGTATAGGGGAGGTTGATGGAGTTTTGTGGGACTTGGTTAAGCGGAACCCATGAGTTGATTTGTTTAATGATTGTTAGTTTGTGATAAATTGAAGCAGGACCCTATATGGGTGGTTTTGCTATAAGATTGGGGAAGGACCCGCGAGCTTTGGTATGTGTAGTTTGACTATGTTATTTGACGATGAGTCAACATGAATGGAAGTGTAAGTGCAGCGGTTGCTCAGCTGAATTTAGTGGGATTATGCAAGGAGTTTTGGATTCGCTTATCTTACTTGGTTGGGGATGTGGGCGAAAGAGACTGAGGGGAAGAGAGCAGCTCACCCGTGGGTTCTTGTCACAAATGAAGAGAGGAGAGAGATTGTGGGCTTTTTATAGTGGGGGAGGGGTGAGAAGCGGCAAAAGAGGTTGATGTGTTTTCTTTCGGGTCTCTTGTACCGATTCCATAGAATCCCAAAACTAATACCACTTGACCAGCAGTTCATCATTCCAAGATTCATCGCGCCAATTTTCAATCTGCAAGAATATAAATTCCACTTCATAATGTCAAATTTAGCCACTCTGCTTGCTAAATTATTTTGGCGAAATTCAGGTCTTCACAGCCACGGAGGATGATTGACGTCCATGCCGAATTTCTCGCAAGATAAATTTGCCTACGTAACTTAAACGATTAATTTTTTAAATTTGTGGCACTTAAATGAATGGAAAAAAAAAAATATGAAAATCAAGTGAGCATTACAAAAAATTATGACGCTACTACTGTTCTTATCCCTCATCTTACATTAGCCACTTTCCTCACCGTTGGCTCCTTGGATAATTATTTTCAGAATAGAGTAATTATTCAAGTCCAAAGCGACAAAGATTGTGCCACTTACGTATATCGAATGAAACTTATATCGTCTTTTCCAGCGAAAAGGGACCCCAAGCCCACGATTGTTATCATTAGATTCGCTTGGTGAGCATGGAATTGTTGCTACAAGACACAAGCTTAACCAAAAGAAATGGAAATTCTCATCGTTAAAAGTTGAACTTAAAGTTTAAGCTAATAAATAAAAGGAGATCACATATATATAGCTCATTATCAAGCCATGTGGGATATTATTTCAACTGCCTCTCTCACATATGAAATTCTTGTTTTTTCGTATCATCTTTCTAATTAATTACTAATATCCATCTCTCAACCTCAATCCCGCGTCCAATAGTCAAAGTATTATATTGTCTTGTCGCGTAGTTTGCAGCGCCCTGTTAGGAAGCATCCATTGAGTACGTCTCATGATAACGTCGTCCGCATCAGCCGAATTTCACCCCAATGTTCGTAACAACACCAGCTGTACAGGCTGCGTTCATGTCCACGGACAAACACCATCAAACTTGCCGCCCTCAAATCTGTTCATAAGAACGCCAGCCGCACCGATTGCATTTCTCCACCAGTCCACAATGAACGCCATCACTAGACCGATAGGGACAACAACCTCCAGTGTGACAGCAACCTTTTAACTAGAGGTGTCAAATGGGTGGGGCGGGTCGGGTTTGAGTCGGGTCGAATATGGTCTGATCCATATTAACTCATTTAACGCGTTTTGACCCATTTTCATACAGTACAAATTTTATGACCCATACCCGGCCCAATCCATACCTGAGCCATACCCAACCCGACTTGTATTATTTAAATACTTATATATTTAATCAGATTATGAGATATTTGTTTGATAAATTGAAAAATGTAAAAAACTGTTTCGCCAACCACCGCCACTGCTGTGGCCCACCCGCCGCCGCCACCACGGTCACCCACCCTCTGCTACCGTGGCTTGCTCGCCACTGCCGCCGCAGCCCGCTCGCCCGCCTGCTGCCATGACCCGCCCACCACTACTATGGCATGCTCTCCGCCATTGCCCGCGCCGCTCGTCGTCGCTGCCGCCCGCCTGCTGCCCACTGCCGCTAGATGTGTCAAATGGGTGGTTGGGTCGGGTTTGGGTCGAGTCGAATATGGTCTAACCATATTGACCCGTCTAACCCATTTTGACCCATATTCATGACCCATACCCGACCCAACCCGTAACCACCCATACCCAACCTGACCCATTTTGACCTATATTGCCAAATCATACTAATATTCTAAGAAAACTTATATAACTCATTTAACCTATTTTAAGCTTTTCACATGTATATGTTATCAGATAAATTTTTACATCAATAAAAAAGAAAATTAAATAATAAAAAATTATTAAATAAATAAAAAATGATATTACTAAAATACTTTCATGCAATAAAAATCTAGTGAATTTTTTCTATTTTTTTAAAAAATTTAATTTTTCTGATTTTTTAGAATTTTTTAAAATAAAATATTTTATTATTAAATAGTTTTTTTTAAGTATTTTTATTTTATTTTCTTTCATTTTTGTCTGACGGCGGCGGAGGCGGCGGACGACGGCGGCGGAGGCGACCGCGGTGGCGGACGGCGACCGCGGCGAACGGCGATCGCGACCGCGGCGGACGGCGACCTCGACTGCTGCGGCGGACAGCGATCGTTGCCGCAGACGGCGACGGCGACTGCGGCGACGGATGGCGACCGCGACGGCGGCAACGAACGGCGACTGCGATTGCGGCGGCGAGCGACAACCGCGACTCGGCGGAGGACGGCAATCGCGACTGTGATCGTTGTGGCGGACGGCGATTGCAACTGTCACGCTGGCGACTACGACAATGGCAACGGACGGCGACTGCAACCGCGGCAGCGGATGGCAACCGCGATCGCGAACGGCGACGGCGACGGCGACGGCGGCGGCGACCGCCGCGATGGACGGCTATCGCGACCACGCGGCTGACCGCGACCGCCACAATGGACGGCGACCATGGCGATAGACGGTGACCACGGCGATGGACGGCGATCGCGATCCCGACCGCAGCGGCGAACGATGACTGCGCGGTGGACGGCGACCGTGATCGCGACCGTGGCGGTGGACGGCGACCGAGATCGCAGCGGTGGACGGCAACCGAGACCGCGGCGGTGGACGGCGACCGCGACCGCGGGCGGTGGACGGCAACCGAGACCACGGTGGATAACGCTATGGGTCCATTTGTAAAATAGAAAATTAAAAAATAATAAGAAGAAAGTCTAGGCTTTGAGACCCTATGCCCATTTGTAATTTGTGGGAGTTATAGGTCGAAAATGGGTCCAATATGGGTCAAAATGGGTTTCATGCATGGCCCAATTTTGACTCATTTAATTTCACTTCAATCTTTTGACCCATTTTTAGTGAGTCCTTCAAAGTTTAATGACCCATATAAGACCCATTTTATACAAAATATGGGTTAAATATGGGTCTTTGACCCATATTGACGGCTCTAACTGCCGCCACCACAGCCCACCCGCCTGCCTGACCATTTTTAGCGTGTCTCTGTCTACAACGTGTTTCTTCTTGCCCCCTATGTCCCCATGATCAACTCGCGTGGCACCATTTCCATTTTGAGCGAGCTTGTTACCATCGCACCACTAGTTGCAAGTTGGGAGCAAACTGGAGATTCAAACGGAGGAGAATCCCTCAATAGCCTCATCTTTTAAGGGCGGTAGGATTTACCCTTGAGCTATAGTCTGGATTCTCGCATCGACGTGTAAGTTTTTTTTTTTTTTTCCCGATTGGAGGTTGTTCTTTGGCCATTGCACGCGTATGTTGGGTTGGATTGCTTTTCATTTGATGGGTTTGTGCTGTTTCGGGTACTCATTTCGATTGTGTTGCGGGTTTGCTGATTCGGGTTTTTTTTTGTCGTGCGGCGGTGAGGTGGGTGATGGCAACAACGGGCAGGTGGCGACGGTAAGCGACAGGAAGGGGGGCTTGGAAAGCTATAACCCATTTACAATGAGTGTTTGGAAAGCTACAACCCATGGGTAAAAAATGGATCGAAAATGGATTGAGCAAAAATCAATTACAACCCATTTTTAAATAGGCTTTATAAGTTTAGACTCATATTTAATTCATTTATTTAAATTCATTGAACCTATATATGATTCAAGTGTAAAAAGTGAGTTAAAAAATGGGTTAATGACCCATATTGGCACCTTTACTCTAACGCATAGCCTGCACAGCAGTTATGACCACACACAACAGCCACGTAACTAGCAATGTCCTCGGATGCCGGTTCTCTCTTCAGCACACTGAACTGCTTCAACCATCCACTAGGCGTTTTTGGATATTATTATCCAAACTCAGTCGACTTTCATTCATGTTAAGTGAGATGTCAGAGATATTTAGGATATCTCTCTTATTTCTCGTGATTGTGCATATATCAAAGAGATTCTTCATAATATCTCAATTGTGCATATCTTGATTGATCACACTTGATTTGATTACCTTGGTAGTCATCTAATAGAGCTAATAAATAGGCTCATGCACTTTTAATTCGAAATATAAAAATATGCAAAGAAAAAATTCCTCAAATATATTTTGCGCCTTGTTTTTAACCCTCATTTTATTTCAAGCACCAAACCAATGCTTGTCAACATGTGAAAGGTCTCTCCATCAACACTGAAGACACTCGAACGACAGGAAATTTTTTTTGTTCACATAATGAAACCATCATCAACTGAGAGTAGGCGATTGACCATCGCGATCATCAGATTTTCTTGTGAAACTCGATCACCCATACGTTATACGCGCGCAGAACGTATTTTGGGTCGTGGAACCCCGTGGCCCTTGCGAGCTCAGCATACTCTCTCCGGGTCCGGTCCTTCCCGCATGGGGTGATCCTGAGCATGTTCATGTCCATCAAGTACGAGCTCCGCGAGAGCTCATCCGTCCCCGGATACTCTGGGAGCACCACCTCCACGATCACCACTTTGCCGTCGGCGGCAATGCCTTCCAGCAATTCTTGAGCACCTTCCACAGAAGTCATCGTCCCCACCATGGATAATGAACTGTTATCATTAGAACAAGAAAACTAAAAATGTTAGATTAGACTAATCGAAAACATTGCACTTATTAGGTTTCAACTAGCATGACCATGGCTAGTTGAAACCTAATAAGTGCAATGTTTTCGATTAGTCTAATCTAACATTTTTTAGTTTTCTTGTTCTAATGATTAACAGTTCATTATCCATGGTGGGGACGATGACTTCTGTGTGAAGGTGCTCAAGAATTGCTGGAAGGCATTGCCGCCGACGGGCAAAGTGGTGATCGTGGAGGTGGTGCTCCCAGAGTATCCGGGGACGGATGAGCTCTCGCGGAGCTCGTACTTGATGGACATGAACATGCTCAGGATCACCCCATGCGGGAAGGACCGGACCCGGAGAGTATGCTGAGCTCGCAAGGGCCACGGGTTCCACGACCCAAAATACGTTCTGCGCGCGTATAACGTATGGGTGATCGAGTTTCACAAGAAAATCTGATGATCGCGATGGTCAATCGCCTACTCTCAGTTTGATGATGGTTTCATTATGTGAAAAAAAATTTCTGTCGTTCGAGTGTCTTCAGTTGTTGATGGAGAGACCTTTCACATGTTGACAAGCATTGGTTTGGTGCTTTGAAATAAATGAGGGTTAAAAACAAGGCGCAAAATATTTTGAGGAATTTTTTCTTTGCATATTTTTTTTATATTTCGAATTAAAAGTGCATGAGCCTATTTATTAGCTCTATTAGATGACTACCAAGGTAATCAAATCAAGTGTGATCAATCAAGATATGCACAATTGAGATATTATGAAGAATCTCTTTGATATATGCACAATCACGAGAAATAAGAGAGATATCCTAAATATCTCTGACATCTCACTTAACATGATGAAAGTCGACTTGAGTTTGGATAATAATATCCAAAACGCCTAGTGGATGGTTGAAGCAGTTCAGTGTGCTGAAGAGAGAACCGGCATCCGATGACATTGCTAGTTACGTGGCTGTTGTGTGTGGTCATAACTGCTGTGCAGGCTATGCGTTAGAGTAAAGGTGCCAATATGGGTCATTAACCCATTTTTTAACTCACTTTTTTACACTTGAATCATATATAGGTTCAATGAATTTAAATAAATGAATTAAATATGAGTCTAAACTTATAAAGCCTATTTAAAATGGGTTGTAATTGATTTTTGCTCAATCCATTTTCGATCCATTTTTTACCCATGGGTTGTAGCTTTCAAACACTCATTGTAAATGGGTTATAGCTTTCCAAGCCCCCTTCCTGTCGCTTACCGTCGCCACCTGCCCGTTGTTGCCATCACCCACCTCACCGCCGCACGACAAAAAAACCCCGAATCAGCAACCCGCAACACAATCGAAATGAGTACCCGAACAGCACAAACCCATCAAATGAAAGCATCCAACCCAACATACGCGTGCAATGGCCAAAGAACAACCTCCAATCGGGAAAAAAAAAAAAACTTACACGTCGATGCGAGAATCCAGACTATAGCTCAGGGTAAATCCTACCGCCCTTAAAAGATGAGGCTATTGAGGGATTCTCCTCCGTTTGAATTCTCCAGTTTGCTCCCAACTTGCAACTAGTGTGCGATGGTAACAAGCTCGCTCAAAATGGAAATGGTGCCACGCGAGTTGATCATGGGACATAGGGGGCAAGAAGAAACACGTTGTAGACAGAGACACGCTAAAAATGGTCAGGCAGGCGGGTGGGCTGTGGTGGCGCAGTTAGAGCCGTCATATGGGTCAAAGACCCATATTTAACCCATATTTTTATAAATGGGTCTTATATGGGTCATTAACTTTGAAGGACTCACTAAAAATGGGTCAAAAAGATTGAAGTGAAATTAAATGAGTCAAAATTGGCCATGCATGAACCCATTTTTGACCCATATTGGACCCATTTTCGACCTATAACTCCCACAAATTACAATGGGCATAGGGTCTCAAAGCCTAGACTTTCTTCTTATTATTTTTTTAATTTTCTATTTTTACAAATGGACCCATAGCGTTATCCACCGTGGTCTCGGTTGCCGTCCACCGCCGCGGTCGCGGTCGCCGTCCACCGCCGCGGTCTCGGTTGCCGTCCACCGCTGCGATCTCGGTCGCCGTCCACCGCCACGGTCGCGATCACGGTCGCCGTCCACCGCGCATCATCGTTCGCCGCTGCGGTCGGGATCGCGATCGCCGTCCATCGCCGTGGTCACCGTCTATCGCCATGGTCGCCGTCCATTGTGGCGGTCGCGGTCAGCCGCCGTGGTCGCGATAGCCGTCCATCGCGGCGGTCGCCGCCGCCGTCGCCGTCGCCGTCGCCGTTCGCGATCGCGGTTGCCATCCGCTGCCGCGGTTGCAGTCGCCGTCCGTTGCCATTGTCGTAGTCGCCAGCGTGACAGTTGCAATCGCCGTCCGCCACAACGATCACAGTCGCGATTGCCGTCCTCCGCCGCAGTCGCGGTTGTCGCTCGCCGCCGCAATCGCAGTCGCCGTTCGTTGCCGTCGCGGCGTCGCCATCCGTCGCCGCAGTCGCCGTCGCCGTCTGCGGCAACGATCGCTGTCCGCCGCAGCAGTCGAGGTCGCCGTCCGCCGCGGTCGCGATCGCCGTTCGCCGCGGTCGCCGTCCGCCACCGCGGTCGCCTCCGCCGCCGTCGTCCGCCGCCTCCGCCGCCGTCAGACAAAAATGAAGAAAATAAAATAAAATACTTAAAAAAACTATTTTAATAATAAAATATTTTATTTTAAAAATTCTAAAAATCAGAAAATTAATTTTTTAAAAATAGAAAAATTTCACTAGATTTTTTATTGCATGAAAGTATTTTAGTATATCATTTTTTATTTTATTTAATAATTTTTTTATTATTTAATTTTCTTTTTTATTTGATGTAAAAATTTATCTGATAACATATACATGTGAAAGCTTAAATAGGTTAAATGAGTTATATAAGTTTTCTTAGAATATTAGTATGATTTGGCAATATAGGTCAAAATGGGTCAGGTTGGGTATGGGTTGGTTACGGGTTGGGTCGGGTATGGGTCATTGAATATGGGTCAAAATGGGTTAGACGGGTCAATATGGGTTAGACCATATTCGACTCGACCCAAACCCGACCCAACCCACCCATTTGACACATCTAGCGGCAGTGGGCAGCAGCGGGCGGCAGCGACGACGAGCGGGCGGCAATGGCGGAGAGCATGCCATAGTAGTGGTGGGCGGGTCATGGCAGCAGGCGGGCGAGCGGGCTGCGGCGGCAGTGGCGAGCAAGCCACGGTAGCAGAGGGTGGGTGACCCGTGGTGGCGGCGGCGGGTGGGCCACAGCAGTGGCGGTGGTTGGCGAAACAGTTTTTTACATTTTTCAATTTTATCAAACAAATATCTCATAATCTGATTAAATATATAAGTATTTAAATAATACAAGTCGGGTTGGGTATGGCTCAGGTATGGATTGGGCCGGGTATGGGTCATAAAATTTGTACTGTATGAAAATGGGTCAAACGCGTTAAATGAGTTAATATGGATCAGACCATATTCGACCCGACTCAAACCCGACCCGCCCACCCATTTGACACCTCTAGTTAAAAGGTTGCTGTCACACTGGAGGTTGTTGTCCCTATCGGTCTAGTGATGGCGTTCATTGTGGACTGGTGGAGAAATGCAATCGGTGCGGCTGGCGTTCTTATGAACAGATTTGAGGGCGGCAAGTTTGATGGTGTTTGTCCGTGGACATGAACGCAGCCTGTACAGCTGGTGTTGTTACGAACATTGGGGTGAAATTCGGCTGATGCGGACGACGTTATCATGAGACGTACTCAATGGATGCTTCCTAACAGGGCGCTGCAAACTACGCGACAAGACAATATAATACTTTGACTATTGGACGCGGGATTGAGGTTGAGAGATGGATATTAGTAATTAATTAGAAAGATGATACGAAAAACAAGAATTTCATATGTGAGAGAGGCAGTTGAAATAATATCCCACATGGCTTGATAATGAGCTATATATATGTGATCTCCTTTTATTTATTAGCTTAAACTTTAAGTTCAACTTTTAACGATGAGAATTTCCATTTCTTTTGGTTAAGCTTGTGTCTTGTAGCAACAATTCCATGCTCACCAAGCGAATCTAATGATAACAATCGTGGGCTTGGGGTCCCTTTTCGCTGGAAAAGACGATATAAGTTTCATTCGATATACGTAAGTGGCACAATCTTTGTCGCTTTGGACTTGAATAATTACTCTATTCTGAAAATAATTATCCAAGGAGCCAACGGTGAGGAAAGTGGCTAATGTAAGATGAGGGATAAGAACAGTAGTAGCGTCATAATTTTTTGTAATGCTCACTTGATTTTCATATTTTTTTTTTTCCATTCATTTAAGTGCCACAAATTTAAAAAATTAATCGTTTAAGTTACGTAGGCAAATTTATCTTGCGAGAAATTCGGCATGGACGTCAATCATCCTCCGTGGCTGTGAAGACCTGAATTTCGCCAAAATAATTTAGCAAGCAGAGTGGCTAAATTTGACATTATGAAGTGGAATTTATATTCTTGCAGATTGAAAATTGGCGCGATGAATCTTGGAATGATGAACTGCTGGTCAAGTGGTATTAGTTTTGGGATTCTATGGAATCGGTACAAGAGACCCGAAAGAAAACACATCAACCTCTTTTGCCGCTTCTCACCCCTCCCCCACTATAAAAAGCCCACAATCTCTCTCCTCTCTTCATTTGTGACAAGAACCCACGGTGAGCTGCTCTCTTCCCCTCAGTCTCTTTCGCCCACATCCCCAACCAAGTAAGATAAGCGAATCCAAAACTCCTTGCATAATCCCACTAAATTCAGCTGAGCACCGCTGCACTTACACTTCCATTCATGTTGACTCATCGTCAAATAACATAGTCAAACTACACATACCAAAGCTCGCGGGTCCTTCCCCAATCTTATAGCAAAACCACCCATATAGGGTCCTGCTTCAATTTATCACAAACTAACAATCATTAAACAAATCAACTCATGGGTTCCGCTTAACCAAGTCCCACAAAACTCCATCAACCTCCCCTATACATCTCACCACCAAATGGCTCACAAGCTACAAGAATTGGCTCCCCTTCAAGGTACACAGCCAAACTATCCTCCATGGACCATCTTCAATTCATCACAAACCAAGGACAGATTCAACGATCAATTTGTAAAACCAACTTACCCTAGAGTTGTGGATACCAGATCAAGCAATGGATTGTCCATGCACAACTATATTCCCCTACATGCAAATCAATCTTCTCATCAAGATACCTATTTCCAATTCAACAATCCATTCTAGAACGAGCAACAAATGAATAGATTAGTGGTAGGGATATACATCTAGTTGCCTTTAGTTGCCGCATGAAGAAAACAGGAGCTAAGTCGATGAGAAATGGAGCTCGGACACCTCCTTCCTTCTTCGATGTCACACGGCCGAGAAGGGGGAAAGAGGGCAGGCATCAAGGGCGGGCTGAATACAAGCATGAGGCCTCAAGAATCCACCATCATCGAGCTGAACTATTGTCGGGCCACGCATGGGAGGGAGAGAGCTCATGGTGAGAGAGAAAAGAGAGCAACAGAGAGAGTCTGAGGGGAAGGGGGGCTGTCCACAAAGAGGAAAGGGAGGAAATGAGAGGGGGAGAGAGAAAATAGACCCTTATATAGGGCTAAAGGTTGGTGGAAAGAGGGGGAGGTCAGTTAGGGCTTAGGGGATTTGAGAGATTCGCACTAAAATCGAGAATTAATTTTGCATCACTTTGACGGAGCATATCATAAATGGTCGTAATAAGAGTGCCACGCCCAACTAGGATATCGTACTTTATACTCCATTGCACTAAAATATTAAATCCCTAAAGTTCGTATTTACCACTAATCCAAATTTGATATGTACTAATCTGCTTATTAATCCGTTTGTTGAAAAATCAAGCTGTCACAATCCTCCTCTCCTTAAAAATTTCATCCCAGAAAATTTTCATCCTTGTCCTCTCCTTAGCAACCATAGACTCCTCAAAGTTAATATCTCATCTAAATTATGTGGTTGTACTACACTTTCACTACACTACCTCGATCACTTATTCTCTGAGAATCAATACATCCTATCTTAACAATCATCAACAACCTTAATGCTCACATGTCTATCTAGCAACGTCATTAGACCATATACTCATAAATCAATCTACAAACCTCTCAAGTTCACTCCCTACCACTTGCCAATCCACATGGCTTCATCCAGGACTTATCACATCCATCATACACTCAAGCAGATCATCAGTCACCACTCAGGATATACTCAACTTTTGCCACCATAATGCCAATCCGTATGCCATATACAGGATTCCGTTGGTTACAATCTTTTAACAAATCACACTCCACCATT
>JAGVVM010002403.1:0-25987 GCA_019149425.1 Psidium friedrichsthalianum
CCCCACGAAAATAAATGGGATCCATCAATTGAATAATGACTCTTTAACACACCAATACGAAATCTACCCCACCGTTGACACCCAGCGTAAACGGAATAGGGATTTAGAGGAAATTTTAGCTCATCAATTTAGCGGGTAAACACGTTCAAATTCCCGAACTGCATGTATAATTGAAGAAGAAGAAAATCGGATGAATAATTTTTATCTTGATCACTCTTAAACTAGAGCTGTAAAGATAATAGATGATTCCACTATAATTAACATCTCTCACTCTCTGTAACAACTTTTAATTATAAGAGAAAGAGATGATAAATAACAATAACTATTTATGAGACCAAATTCAAATTATCAATAAATTACAAACTCAAACTACAAAAGCAAGGACTTCTTATGCATCATGTCGAATAGGAAGTATGGATACACGCAAGCGAATGGATCAAGGCCACTTGCACATTTTCAAAAGAACTTAACCGGTTCATTAGATCTACATGGTGTTGTATGGACATCTAGATAGCGGGTCTTCAGCATATTTCCCATATAATAAAAAAAAATTCTACATCATTCGTACAAAAGCAACTTTATTAAAAAAAAATTATACATCGATAAGGAGCCTTACTTATGTAAGTTGCTGATCGGTTGGCTAGAAGCCACTAGATGCCCACATAGTCCATGTCATTTTCAGTTAAAGATTTGGTCAAGATACGATTCACCAAATCTATTGTCCAAACCAACTTGATACGTGACTCAATCACATACGACAAGCTACACATTAATCTGATGTCCGTGACAGGTGGCTACATAACGACAAGCTACACATTGCAAATTGGACATATTCTTGTGACCGAAAATATAAGGACTCTGGCACTACAACTATAAATAAGAACCTCTGTATATCCTATGGCCACAAAAGAACCTAAAAAATATACGCAGTAACTTATAATCTACTCTTTTGAGGTTTTCGTGCCAATCCTCTCGTTGTGACTAATGCGACGCGAATGTCAGAAAGCTGGTGTCTCTTCCGGTCCCAAATGTGCAAGAATTGGCAAAAGAGGCCATAACTGAAGTTCGCCAGACTATGTCCGTACCGATCAAGATCATCCGTTCATCCATGGTAATCATGGGACGTCTTTGCTTCAAGTACAGTAATTGACCGGAAAAAAGCTATCGTCGAGCCACATGGTGATTTGATGGAGTTTGAGCTTGAAAAGTTGCATCTTGCATGCAGCGATTGGGGATTCTATTCCAGGTAATAGTACACGAGCGTAGCTTTTACTCTTTTTCTTTTTGTGAGATACTTCAAGAAATCACCTCTGGAAGTTAAACGTTCTTGTGTGGATGCAGTTGATAAACCATGGAGTGGATGTGTCACGTTTGGTAGGAGGTGAAGTTGGGAATACAAGAGTTCTTTAGATCCCAATGGAGGAGAAGAGGAAGTTCTGCAAGAAGAGGAGAATTGGAGGTTTCGGAGGCTTTTGTTGTGTCGGAGGATCAGAAGCTTGATTGGGTAGGACCTCTTTTACATGGGTCCCTCCCCAGACATTGAGAAACCCCCACTCTACCCTTTTCCCATGCTTCGTTCTCCCTTCAGGTTCTCTCCTGTTCTCTCTCTCCCCCCCCCTATCTCTCCCTCTCTCCTCTCTCTCTCTCTCTCATGGATCGAGTACACGATATACTAAGGCAAACAACTCGAGCTTGAGCATCATGGACTCAGAAAGCAGACAATATTCCAATTGAAATTTTGGAATCTTTGTCTAGCTTATTAAGCTGTGATCTTCTAGGGGTCGTTTTGAGGGTACAATCCCTATACACGTGAAGTCATCACCCAGCTAGCATCAGATTCCATAAACCTTTTAGCTCTTTAATTCGAAGTTTGAGTTTGAAGATGTTAAAACATCAAAATAACAATTTTGTCAAGAAAATATCATAAGATTAATCTTGAAGATTACATTTAGAGGATTGGTGATAAAATGGATAAGTAAGAGTATCATGTCGAGGTCTGAGCTTTCTTCAAACCCCTAGAGCATGACGCAGCAAACAGTTGGAATGAAATGTAAGTGCGAGTTCGGTCAGTCACGTACACATAATTATTCCCTCTGTCTTCTCGTCGTCTGGTCTATGATTAAAGAAATGGTTGTCAGACGACACCAACAACGAGAAGTAGTGTGCGTGCGAAGAATCAAACGATTCTCTCTCCAACTCTTCAGCATGTGAAAGCATCGAAAGAACAACAATTACTTACGAACTACAAATGAATAGCAAAGAAAATTGAAGAGTAACTACATGGTAGAGAGAGAGAGAGTAATAAATAAATATCGTCAAAAGGACCAATGAACATAGAATTATTGCCATAATCCCTTTTCTTTCGATGCTTTGTCCCATGGGGCCTGCAACCCGGGTAATCACAAACCTTTTATTATATATACATACTTACATCTCAATTTTCTTGTGCTAGTCTATTTGTGGTTCTTTCCATGCTTTCGCACATGGAGCGTGCCAACTGCCACATGGTGAAGAGGGCGTACCAATCTGAGGATTAATAACTTCTCTGTTGTCTGGCCCTCGTACCGAGACCTGGACCAGCTAAATAGAGGCGTGAAGGATACTTGCTTATGGAGAAATTACAAGGTACCTGTTAAAATGCAGTTGGGGATGACTATCCGATGCGATTATTATTCTAGGATAAAAGTAACGGGACATTTGATTGTTCAGTTTAACTGGCAGTGTACAGTTACAAAAATTATACAATGTGCCCTCCTGGTAAAAAGGTAAGAAATCGAAGCCAAATGGTTTGAATTAATTATATATCTCTCACAAATATCATTAAAAAAAAATTGCATAGATAAAAAATAATATGCAACATTTTTCTCCCTCCCATATGTTGGCGATTCGGCATAGAGACCAAACAAATGAAGTAAAGTATAAAAGCGAGAAAGGAAATCGACATAAGGTTTTATCTGAATTCATCCTTTAATTAGGGTAGTTCGGTAGATGATTTCATTATAATTGAATATCACATTTTGTGTTACATCGCTCAATACAAATGCAAAATAGTATATACGCTAGCCCAACTAGCTGTTCAGGGCGCTCAAACTTAAACCATTAATGAAAAAATATTGGTTTAAACCATAAAAGCCTTAGGGACTCAAGTAAGACAATCTTACTTTGTCATCTATGGGAAGTTATGATTATCCCATACCCTAATATTCTCCCACTTAGTGAAATACTTAACAAGTTTCTTCAAACCCAACATTGCTGTATCGACCATTAACTTTCTGCATCACTGCCTTGGCAAAAAAAAAAAATCTTGCGTATTATCAATAATGTGTATCTAGATTTCTCTAGAATTAACAACTTTTTTTTCACGTTCTCGTGAATGAAGTGATATAATATGTTGATGTGCTTGTTCTTGCGTGAAATTCAGGATTTTTTAGTAAAAAATATAGCATCTTTAGCTATTATACCCAATCTTCACTTCTCTTGTGTAAAGATAAGCTTTTTACACAAATATGCGCATTCAGATAACTCTTAGCAGTATGAGTAAATGGCTAGGTACTCTACCTTAGTAGTAGATAAACAACCATGCTCTGCCTCTTGGCATCATCAAAACTCATAGCTCTGCCAAATAAGGAAACAACATAACTCCTGTTGAACTCTTGTCCTATTTAGTCATCTCCCCAATTAGCATCAACAAAACACTTTAGTTCTAAAGATTACTGTTCCTTAAGCTTTTGATTCCTTCATAATATAATTCAAACAACGTGACTGCGAGATAACCAAGCAGTCGCTTTGCTACCATCTAATGCTCTTTCCCCGGATTAGACATATACTACTTAATACTCCCTACTACTTGAGCAAACAACTGGAAAAATACACGACTATGACATACATCAAGCTCCCTAGTACACTGCATCGGGTTTTTTCCCATCCTTCTGCTTCCTTTTTGGTCTTGGACACTGGAGTCTTTGATAAGTTGGGAAAACTTGTGGACATGTAGATCTTACTAATTACAGTCTATCATCGTAAACTTCTTCTCAATACACTGTCAACATATTTCTTCTTATTGCAGCCCAACCATCATATTCTCACGCTCTTTTTTTATCTACATGCCCAGATGAAGTTTGTTGGGTCTAGATCTTCATCTTAACTGTTTTGCTAATAATCATTTATAGTACTGATCATTCTCATATTATTCCAACAACAGCATATCGTCAAACATATAAGATTAAGATAATAAAAATCATGAAATCTCTTCGCATAGTTACAATTATCAGCATCACAGAAAACAAAGCCAAGCTTCAAGCATGGAGTCGTACTTCCAGTACACATCTTGGAGATTGTTTAGGCCATACAAAATTTGTTCAATTGCCAAACAAAAATGTTATTTTTCCTTGACCACCAACCCTTCAAGTTACCATGGAGGAAGTGTTGTTGGTTGTTTTTTTTTTTTTTACATCAAGCTACTCTACCATCCGATTATATATAGCCGCCTAAAAATAAGATAGTCTTATCAAATTTGATTTGTAATAGGAGAAAAAATCTTACTTTAATCAACTCCTCTATTTGTGAGTATCCCTTCACAACCAAAAAAGCTTTTTATCATTCTATATCTCCATCTACATGCATCTTCTTTTCAATAGCCACTTACAACAATTGCCTTCAATTTGCTTGCAGTTTTATCAGAACTTCACGTTCTGGTTTTTATCCAATAATTCCATCTCATCTCATGGCCCTACTGTTTAAACATCCTTCGCATTCTTTATTTTTTTCCAATACTTGGATCATCATCTCTAATGGTAGAGCACAATTTTCACTATTGGCAAACTGGATATACGCTCTTAGGTGGTCTTGTCAGCCATGGGACCTCCTTAAGATTCAGTTTAGATAATGTTTCAGTTCAAAATCATGGTGAAAATTGATCTGTCATCCTTCACCTTATGCTGCATCGCTTCAAAAATCTAAAAATTTACTAGTCAGTTTGTCTAGCCTTGCACTCCTCCTTCAAACCAACATCTATATGAACTGCTGTGCGTTTCTCGGATGCTGTGGGACATTTCAATTTCAGAGATTCTAGTGAACATCACAATCCCTTCTAAAATAATAGTTGTAGTATTAAGATTCCACAATTTATAACCTTTAATACCACTTTATACCCCACATATCTAGAAGACGCACTTCTTTGACTTGCTCTCAAGCTGTTCCTCCTTTTCTTGATACAGGCCCAAACTGTCGTAGCAAACACTCGACATGAGATATGTTTGGGCTCAGAACTTTAGCCAAATACTCTGACATGAGCTCGTCTGGCTTCTTCGAGAATAGGCCTCAAATGGTGTCTAATTCCTTCAAAGCAGGTGGGGCTGAGTGGGAGGACGGCTTTAGATAGCACATGTACCCATGCTTTTGCCACAAAATGCACAACTGCTACGTCTACACCAGTCTAACATACTTCTTGCTTTTCCAGGAGAAATCGATTAAGCCCCCTGCCACCCTATTCGACTGAGGTGAATATAGTGGCTTCTGGCTTGCCAATGACTAGTTGTGCAAAAATGATCAAATTTCATAACACAGAATTATCCCATTATTTCGTTCGTAAAAACCGTTTGATTTTTTTCTATTCAAATTGAATTTCCCCCTCAACTTTAAACTTGCCGAAACTCAAACCACAACAAATTTTCTCTGCAGCATGAGAAAAGTTATGTGGTTTGAAAAGTTCGCAAGTTTAAGTTTGAGGGGGAAACAAATGATAGAAAAATCAAAGTTTTACGTAACTAATAATGGAGGATAATTCGTTAGTGAAATTTGCATCAATTTGTCACAACTAGTGCATTGCAAGCCAAGAAGACAATATATCACCTCGGTAGTAATTAAGCGGTGTGCCAAGGGGGGCTTAAGCGATCTCATGGAAAAGGAAAGAAGTATGTAGACTGTGTAGACTTAGCAGTTAGGGAAATTTTTGGATTGTGCAAAAGCAATGAGGTCACATGCGCTACTAAAGAACAAGTACTCCCACATCAGGCTTGAAGGAAGACACCATTTGAGTAACCTATCTAGAAAGAAAGCAGACATAGCTCGATGTCAGCTAGTTATTGTGTACGAAAGTTCTGAAGCCAAACATATCTCATGTAGAGTGTCAGTTGACTACAGTGACAGGGTTGTGCATGTATCAAAAATGATGAAAAGAGGAAAAAATCTTGAGAGCAAGTCAAAGAAGTGCATCTTTATTGGGTATAAAAGATGCGTATTAAAGGGTATAAATTGTGGAATCTTATACTAAACGTATTATTTATAGAAGGGATGTGATGTTCATAGAATCTCTGAAAAATTAAATTGTCCCACAAGCCCAGAGAAACCACAGACAGTTCAGTTAGATGTTGGTTTGAAGGAAGATATCAAGGCTAGACAAACTGACTAGTAAATTTAGATTTTGAAGCGATGAGCCTAAGGTGAAGGATGACAGATCAGATTTTCACCATGAGTTTGAAGCTGAAACATTACTAAACTATCTTAAGGAGGTCCACATGGCTGACAAGACCACCTAAGAGGTATATCCAGTTTGCCAATAGTGAAAATTGTGCTCTAACCATTAGAGATGATGATCCAAGTATTGTAAAAAAATAAAGAATGCGAAGGATGTTAAACAGTAGGGCCATGAAGATGAGATGGAATTATTGGATAAAAACAGAACGTGAAGTCTGATAAAATGCAAGCAAATTGAAGGCAATTGGTTGTAAGTGGCTATTGAAGAAGAAGATGCATGTAGATGGAGATATAGAATGTAAAAAGCTTTTTTGGTTGTGAAGGGATACTCACAAATAGAGGGAGTTGATTAAAGTAAGATTTTTCTCCTATTACAAAATCAAATTTGATAAGACTTATCTTATTTTAGCGGCTATATATAATCGGATGGTAGAGTAGCTTGATGTAAAAAAAAAAAAAACAACAACAACAACATTTCCTCCATGGTAACTGAAGGGTTGGTGGTCAAAGGAAAAATAAATTTTGTTTGCAAATTGAACAAATTTTGTATGGCCTAAAACAATCTCCAAAGATGTGGTACTGGAAGTACGACTCCTATGCTTGAAGCTTGGCTTTGTTTACTGTGATGCTGATAATTGTAACTATGCGAAGAGATTAAATCATGATTTTATTATCTTAATCTTATATGTTTGAACGATATGCTGTTAGTTGGAATAATATGAGAATGATCAGTACTATGAAATGATTATTAGCAAAACAGTTTAAGATGAAGATCTAGACCCAACAAACTTCATCTTGGGCATGTAGATAAAAAAAGAGCGTGAGATATGATGGTTTGGCTCAATAAGAAGAATATGTTGAAAGTTGTATTGAAGAAGTTTAACATGATAGACTGTAAATAGTAAAGATCTACATGTCCACAAGTTCCCAATTATCAAGACTCAGTGTCCCAAGACCAAAAGGAAGCAGAAGAGAAGGGAAAAAAAAACCCATATGCAAGTGTAATAGGGAGCTTGATGTATGTCATAGTGTGTATTTGTCCAGTGTTTGCTCAAGTAGTAGGAGTATTAAGTAGGTATATGTCTAATCCGGGGAAAGAGCATTAGATGGTAGCAAAGCGACTGCTTGGTTATCTTCGCAGTACATTTGATTTTGAATTATATTATGAAGGAATCAAAAGCTTAAAGGAACAGTAATCTTTAGAACTAAAGTGTTTTGTGATGCTAATTGGGGAGATGACATAAATAGCAAGAGTTCAACAGGAGTTATGTTGTTTCCTTATTTGGCAGAGCTATGAGTTTGATGAGCAAGAGGCAGAGCATGTGTTTTATCTACTACTAAGGTAGAGTACCTAGCATTTACTCATACTGCTAAGAGTTATCTGAATGCGCATATTGTGTAAAAAGCTTATCTTTACACAAGGAGAAGTGAAGATTGGGTATAATAGCTAAAGTGCTATATTTTTTACTAAAAATCCTGAATTTCACGCAAGAACAAAGCACCTCAACATATAATATCACTTCATTCACGAGAAAGTGAAAAAAAAGTTGTAATTCTAGAGAAAATTGATACACATTTGAATAGTGCAAGATTTTTTTTTTTTGCCAAGGCAGTGAGTGCAGAAAAGTTAAATGGTCTACAGCAATGTTGGGTTTGAAGAAACTTGTTAAGTATTCACTAAGTGGGAGAATATTAGGGTATGGTTCATACTTCCCATAGATGAAAAAGTAAGATGGTCTTACTTGGCCCATAAGGCTTTTATGGTTTAAACCAATATTTTTCATTAATGGTTTAGAGCCCCTGAACAGCTAGTGCATATATAACTATTTTGCATTTGTAATTGAGCGATGTAACACAAAATGTGATATGTCAATTATAATGAAATCATCTACCGAACGTAGCCCTAATTAAAGGATGAATTAAGATAAAACCTTATGTCGATTTCCTTTCTCGCTTTTATACTTTACTTCATTTTGGTCTCTATGCCGAATCCCAACATATTGAGAGGGAGAAAAATGATTGCATATTATTTTTTATCATGCAATTTTTTTTTAATGATATTTGTGAGAGATATATAATTAATTCAACCATTGTCTTCGATTTATTACCTTTTGTACGCACTGCAACAGTAACTTAACTGAACAAAATCATAATGTCCCTTTACTTATCCTAGAATAATAATCGCATCGGATAGGCATCCCCAACTGCATTTTAACAGGTACCTTGTAATTTCTCCATAAGCAAGTATCCCTTCACACCCTCTATTTAGCTGGTCCAAGATACGAGGGCCAGACAACAAGAGAAGTATTATCCTCAGATTGGTACGCCCTCTTCACCATGTGCAGTTGGCACGCTCCATGTGCAAAGCATGGAAAGAACCACAATAATAGCAAAGAAAATTGAGATGTAATAATGTAATTAAAAAAGTTTGATTCCCGGGTTGCAGGCCCATGGGCAAAGCATCGAAAGAAGGGTGAATTGATATGCAAGTAATTCTATTTTCATTGGTCTTTTGAACGAATAATTATTTATTACTCTCTCTCTCTCTACCATGTAAGTTACTCTTCAATTTTCTTTGCTATTTCATTTGTAGTTCGTAAGTAATTGTTGTTCTTTCGATGCTTTGCACATGCTGAAGAGTTGGAGAGAGAAAACGTTTGATTTCTTCGCACGCACACTACTTCTCGTTGTGTTGTCGTCTGACAACCATTTCTTTAAT
This sequence comes from Psidium friedrichsthalianum, assembly GCA_019149425.1. NCBI lineage: Eukaryota > Viridiplantae > Streptophyta > Magnoliopsida > Myrtales > Myrtaceae > Psidium > Psidium friedrichsthalianum. The sequence continues at coordinate 9,194 of JAGVVM010002403.1, forward strand.
CATAGACCCAGACGACGAGAAGAAAGAGGGAATAAGTATGGACTACAGAACTCCGCAACTTAAACATTTCATTCCAACTGTTGCTGCGTCATGCTCTAGGGTTTGAAGAAAGCTCAGACCTCGACATGGATACTCTTACTTATCCATTTTATCACCAATCCTCTAAATGTCTCTTCAAGATTAATACTTATATATTTTCTTGACAAAATTGTTATTTTGAATGTTTTAACATCTTCAAACTCAAACTTCGAATTAAAGAGCTAAAAGGTTATATGAATCTGATGCTAGCTGGGTGATGACTTCAAGTGTATAGGGATGGTACACTCCAAAACGACCCCTGAAGAATCACAGCTTAATAAGCTAGACAAAATATTCCAAAAATTTCAAATTGGAATATTGTCTCTTTCTGAGTCCATGATGCTCAAGCTCGAGTTGTTGCCTTAGTATATCGTGTACTCGATCCATGAGAGAGAGAGAGAGAGAGAGCTGAGAGAGAGAGAGAGAGAGAGAGAGAGAGAACCTGAAGGGAGAAGGAAGCATGGGAAAAAGGTGAGGTTTTCTCAAATGTCTGGGGAGGGACACCATGTAAAAGAGGTCGCCCAATCAAGCTTCTGATCCTCCGACACAACAAACGCCTGCCCGAACCCTCCAAGTCTCCTTCTTCTTGCCAGAACTTCCTCTTCTCCTCCATTGGAAGCTTAAAGAACTCTTGTATTCCCAACTTCACCTCCTCCACCAGTGAACAACTCACTCCATGGTTTATCAACTGCATCCACACAAAGGGAACGGTTAACTTCCAGAGGTGATTTCTTGAAGTAATCCTCACAAAAAGAAAAAGAGTAAAAGCTACTCTCGTGTACTATTACCTGGAAGAATCCCCAATCGCTGCATGCAAGATGCAACTTTTCAAGCTCAAACTCCATCAAATCACCATTGCTCGACGATAGCTTGTTCAGGTCAATTACTGGTACTTGAAGCAAAGAAGTCCCATGATTACCATGGATGAACGGATGATCTTGATCGGTACGGACATAGCGTGGCGGAACTTCAGTTATGGCCTCTTTTGCCAATTCTTGCACATTTGGGACCGGAAGAGAACCACCAAGCTTTCTGACATTCGCGTCCATTAGTCACAACGAGAGGATTGGGCACGAAAACCTCAAAAGAGTAGATTATAAGTTACTGCGTATATTTTTAGGGTTCTTTTGTGGCCATAGGATTATACAGAGGTTTCTTATTTATAGTTGTAGTGCCAAGAGTCCTTATATTTTCGGTCACAAGAATATGTCCAATTGCAATGTGTAGCTTGTCGTTATGTAGCCACCTGTCACGGACATCAAGATGAATGTGTAGCTTGTCGTTATGTGATTGAGTCACGTATCAAGTTAGGTTTGGACAATAGATTTTGTGAATCGTATCTTGACCAAATCTTTAACTGAAAATGACATGGACTATAGTGGGCAATCTAGTGGCTTCTAGCCAAGCCGATCAGCCAACTTACATAAGTAAGGCTCCTTATCGATGTAATAATTTTTTTTTAATAAAGTTCTTTTGTACTAAATGATGTAGAATTTTTTTTTATGATATGGGAAAATATGCATGAAGACCCGCTATCTAGATGTCCATACAACACCATGTAGATCTAATGAACCGGTTAAGTTCAAGTTTTGAAATGTGCAAGTGGCCTTGATCCATTCGCTTGGCGTGTAATCCATACTTCCTATCGACATGAATGCATAAGAGCCTTGCTTTTGTAGTTTGAGTTTGTAATTTATTGATAATTTGAATTTGGGCTCATAAATAGTTATTGTTATTTATAATCTCTTTCTCTTATAATTAAAAGTTGTTACAGAGAGGTGAGAGATGTTAATTATAGTGGAATCATCTATTATCTGTAGCTCTAGTTTAAGAGTGAATCAAGATAAAATATTATTCATCGATTTCTCTTCTTCAATTTACATGCAGTTCGTGGAATTTGAACGTGTTACCGCTAAATTGTGAGCTAAAATTTCCTCTAAATCCCAATTCCGTTTAACTCTGGGTGTCAACGGTGGGGTAATTTCTATTGGGTGTTTAAAGAAGTCAATTATTCAATTGATGGATCCCATTTATTTCCTTGGGCTTTTCCAAAGCTTCCCATATCGATTGGTAAGTTTTAGAAAAATTTCTTAGTACAACCATCTTTCTCCTTACAAAATTGATTCACAAATAGGATGACAAATTTCTTATTTATGCGTTCATTTACAGCTTGTCTACATCTATTCATGATTTAATACCATGTGCTAATTTTCATAGCCCTATAGCATCTTCCGAAAACAAATATGCAGTGTCCCCTTCATGTTCCTATAAAAGGGAAGACTTCTATAACCGAACGGAGTCACGGGCCACTCTACTGGTCCTAGGGAGGTATTCCATATTTGGTGGGCTATTTAGACTTGAGAGTGAGGACACAGAATTGTTGCTTTGGGTGGTTTATTCATGCCTCATCCTCTCATTTTCATGGGTCGGTGAGATGATTGATCAACACAATTTGACTATACTTATGGAAACTATGATGACATTGCTCTATTGATAGAGAAGTCTAAACCACTAGAATGATTGCATCGCTTGCTTGAGAAGACGAATTCTATCAAGGTGGGATATACGGATTATGAACCTGTCCATGATCTATGAGTTTCTATCCTCTCGTAACTGTTTTTCAGAGATCTGTTACCCATTTGATGAAAATTATTTAAATAAATATCGACCATTCATTGAAAAATTTTGAAGTGTTTACAAGTGCTTTATTTTTTTCAAATGTTGTCTCCGGAAAAAATCTTAATCACAAAATCAAGTGTTATAAAAAAAAAAAAAAGAACGCAAAATCACGTAGTTGTGGTTCTAGAAGCTGTGGAATTTGTCCCTCGTAGGAGAGAAATGTTTGACGAAGCACAAATCATGCTTTGCTCAAGTTGTTTGGAATGCAAAGTAGTCATTATATAAATTGTAAGATCCGGCCACTGGTTGACCTAATTATGATAAGTATGATATTTACGTGCACTCTCAAACAAACCAAATGAAGTCATGGATGGAACATAACTCATAGAATACCACAAATGTTACGCAGGAAATATTGTTCAAGAAATCATAAATCTATTGCATTTTTCCAATTTAGACTTGAGCATTTACAGTCCTAAACCTTTCCACGTTTTGTCAATTGAATCAATTCGATCAATGTTAACTGAAAATTATTGATGGGGATGCCCATCATCTCATGTGATAGGTCAATGCTGACGTGGATAATTGTTAATAATATTTTAAATTTTAAATTTTAAATTTCTTTCTTTCTTTTTTAGTATTATTCACATGAACACGTGACCATGTTAGTATCATAAACGTGACCAGGTCCTAAATTTTTTGGCAGCGACTATGAGCACATGAAATTATGAACCAAATCAGTTGTTAAAGAAAAAGAAGAACACAAAATCACGTAGTTGTGGTTCTAGAAGGTATAGAATTAGTCACTCGTAGGAAAGAAATGTTCGACGAAGCACAAATCATGCTGTGCTCATGTTGTGCGAGATATATTTGCACATGAATCACGTGTTTTCCTAAAAAAAAAGCTCTAGGAAACACAAGTAGTCATAATATATAGCGTAAGGTCTGGCCAGCGGTTGACCTAATTATAATAAGTATGATAATTTACGTGCACTCTTTAAACAAACCAAATGATGGTCATGGATGGAACATAACTCATAGAACATCACAAATCTTTCTTAGAGAAAATTGTCCAAAAAGTCCTAAATCTATTGCGTGTTTACCAGTTATTACCTAAACATTTTGATATTGTCAATTGAATCTTAAACATTTTCACGTCCAATTGAATATATCAGACTAATTTTGATTGAAAATCTCTAACGTGGATGCCCGCCGTCCTACGTGGCACGTCGGCGCTAATATTGATAATTTTTAATAACATTTTAACATTATTTTTTTTGAATTTCTTCTTTTTAGTTTATTATTTTTATTTTCTTTTGTAATGATATTCAAATGAACCCGAGACAATGTCAATGCCATCACGCACACGGGTCCTAAATTTTATTGGCAGCGACCATGGGCACATGAAATTATGACTGTTTTTTTATCATGTAATGGTGCTAAAGTGGTCTCACATCTGGCCATTTATTAGCTAAGTAGTTGCTGGTACCGTCGCGACCTAAATTTTCCATTTATTCAGGCTAATGAATTACTAAGTAGTTACTCGGATCTCTCAAGTCCATACTAAATCAGAACTTAAGTTTTAATAATTAACATGAAAAATATGTAGTTTGGAGTCGTCACTAATCAGTTTACTTTAAGCTAATTAGATACCTAAATAAAATATTGGGAAAAATACTTTATTTCTATGAACCAGAAATTGTGAGGACGGAGAGTTAATTACGCTAGAGTTCTCTAATCCTTTCGATACCATTCTTTCATAAAAATATTTATGCAGACAACTTGGATTCATTTTAACCTACACCAATAGGCGAAATGATCATGCCGGTGTGCAACCATTATTTAACACACAATAACCAAAGTGTTAAATAATTGCATAGATAGAGATAGGAATGACATATCTGGACGCTGCAACCGAGTTCCCTAGTGTTTTATCCAATCACAAGACTTAGACTAATGCATTCTTTTTCTTTTTTTTTTGGGGGGGGGAGGGTGGGGGTGGGGTTGTTTCACTTATTTAAATAATGATGAAAACACATGCGATGTATGAATGTAACTATACTAAAATACAATCACATAAAAAATAACAACTATTTTAATATGGCATGTAAGACATTTATCTAAATGGCCTAATTATAATGACATCCAAAATGATTATGCAATGGTTGACCTAACATGCAAACTATGTTATATGCAAAAATGCAACTTTAGATTAAATGAATAACGAACGTAGACGTGCATACGAAGTGAATGGACCTAGACATATGTACTAAGTAACATGCAAGTGACATCATGGCATTAATGTAATTATAATGCAACAGGCAGAACTAATACTAAACTATATGCATGACATAGAAGACACTTAAACTATATCATACGCAAGCGAATGACATTTTTTGGTACTTTTCATGAAAATTCAAAATTTGAAATAATGAAATAAAATCTATAATAAAAATTTACCCAAATTGTATAGGAAATAATTTGGATTAAATCCTATTATCTAGGAAATCTTATACCTAATTCTAAATGTTTTTTCTATATGCGGATCCTATCTACATACAAATGCAATCTAAATGCAATCAATTAGATAAGATTTCTAGAAAGTCTTGTCTTCCTACATGATCTATGATAATCTCTAAGAAATCCTATCTTGCTAACGCATTTAAATTAAATATGAAATTTTGAAAAAAATTTTAATGAGGAAGCAAATATGGAAAAATATGCATCCAAAAAGATATGTTAAAGATAATGCAAGATTTTTAAAATTATCTAGTTCAAATTTGGTGACACATAAAATTGGTGAATCATAGCCACGTGGTTGTGGGTCGGATTGTCTAGTCTCCAATGGCATTGGTCGTATTATCTCATGGTCGAGATCAGACCACCAATATTATGCATGTTGTCAATAGGGAAATAATCCGTACTTTGAATTAATTTTCTAAATCTAGGACAATATGCATATGATGTCAAATGATTTCAAAATAGGATACCACAATATTGGAAATATAATGGATAATATTTTTTTTTTACCTTGTTCGAATATTACGCAAAATACGGTTTCCCAATTTTGAAATGACGACATGGATTGAGACTCCGGATCATGACGGACTCATGGACGACGAGGACGGCTCGGTTCAGTCTTGTGGACGGTGGTGGTACTCGGTGTGACGCATGAACAAGGGAACCTCTGAAAGAAAAACAAATCGAGCTTGGCCGGCAATTCGATCAGATTGCATGGATGCTTGTCAGCGAGGAAGCAGTGGGACTCGACCAAGGTGCTCGACTCCTTCCTGGGACAGCAATGACAAAGATGGTCGCTTGGTTGTGCTCGCGGCAAGGCTGCCTGCAAGTGGCGATGCACAGCGCAGAATAGTACGGTGAGGCTATCAACAAGTCATTGAGGCGGTCGTTGACGAAAGGGGCGTTGGGATTCGATTGACGGTTCGTATGGGTGAAAATAAAAATATTACAAATCAAAGTAAACCCAGCGGAAACAGACATACCTGTACGTGGATCTTCCAAAGGTGATATCCATGCATTTCAATCGAAAAGCGATGGGCAGCCAGCTGGTCGGTGGCTGGTCAAAAGCGATGGGCAACTACCTTTGACTGGCCACTAGTTGGCTAGTTGGCTGGTTTATGGCTAGCTAGCCAAGTCGGCAACTTTTGCCAACCCATTGCCTTCTTGGAGTGTGTGCCAATGCCTTATGTTGCGTGTCAATATCACATCGGTATATGATCATTTTGGGGTTCATGCATGCATCATATGCAAACTCATTTGAAACCAAAAATAAAAATCAAATCAAATCTCATTTGACTCAATTCAGTCTGACTATCTTGATAGTCGTCTTTGTAATCTCGTCTTCCAATATTATCATCATCATCACCGCGTATTGGTTATGGTGTATGACATGCTTAGGTTCATCACTGAGCTGGCAATGGGACATATACTAATAATTAGTACAACCAGGAGAACTTATTGTTTCGATCAGTTTTTAGATCCTACAAGTCATGAGTGATATCTAGCAATATATCATGGCTACTCAAACAGTATGAATGTTGCAAGAACATAATGAATCTGTCAGCTTTGACTATAGTGTAATTCAATCCTTTTGTCTTATTATGTCCCAATCGAATAAAGGTCATGGAATATATGTGAAGCCGCCAATTCAATCATATGCACAAATCTAACTAACATGCATATTTATGAGGCATTCTCGATTTCAATCTCAACTGAGGATTTTTAATGCATTGTTAAGAGTAGATCGCCTAGAACATCAACCTTCTATTTAATAAGGAGACAGATCCCACTGTTGTGCACATATGTGACTTCATACGTGAATAAACTATGACCATCAAATATCGAGGTGAATCGATGAACTGCCAATATGCGTACCTGTGAACCATAGCTATTCAATACGCAAGTCAGTATTGTGCCTCAAGTCTAAGAATTATTTACACAAGATCAAAGCATGAACGATTAGTCATTGACCATGCACGAAGCTTTTATGTTCTCTAATCGTTCAACTCGTGTCACATTTAGTGAACTTGTTAGATACAAGCACTTGCGTTTTAACTTTGACATCTAATATTCAATGACTTGTGACTTGTCATCCCCTAAGTATCCAATACTCAGTAGTGAAGTTTAGAATGCATCAGTCTCAACAGGATCATCGACGTCCAGTCAATGGGAACAATTTAAAGATTCTATCTAGCTGTAAACCTGTCACATATATTCTCGATATCTCAAGAATAAGTTCAGTCTAACTAGACTCATTCATTAAATAATTGGACTAATTAATGAACACTTCTTTACCATTAATTAAATTAAAAGTACAATAAAATCCTCAATGCGCAATAACTACATGGTTGCTTTAGGGCATACTTTCAATAACGGGTTGAACCTAGTCATCTGAACAACTACTTATTGGCTATAGTAAAGTAGGATTAGCAGAAGCTTTGGCAAATGGTCAGGATATGGTGCAATAGGCGACATGATGCCTCGGCTACTCGGGGCACACGATGATCTCAACCTCGGCGGACGGTCGCAAGATAGGTCTTGCCACGGACAATTAGGTACAACCGGCGTCGTGCATCATGGGCGCGAAAGAGGTTAGCCATATGGGGCCCAGAGGGGGAGGGATTTGGTGCCTGTCGTGTCAGGCTGAACGCACTCCTCCCAGCGGGCCCCGCGCCGCCCCCCCCCCCCCCCCCTCCTTCACTACCTCACATGTTTCGCTCGTGTGTATAATGAATTGCCGACATAGAAATCTGAGGCATAAGGCTATATTCATAGAGCTTTTTGTAGGTTTAATTTTTGTCTATTTACATAATAATCTCCTGACAAGTACCTATGGGCAAATTTTTTTGTTCAATTAGGTCCTTATCTAGATGAATTTCGGCCAGCCCCTGCTATGTGGGTTTAGTCGAAGCTCGGCTCCTCCGTGGGCTCAATTCCATGCCTTATGTGATTAATGAAATTTAATATTTAAGGCCTTTTCCTAATGGGCTTTTCAATGGAATGAATTAGGCTCAAATAGATTGAATTAATCATATAGTTTAGCCTGCATTCATTTCATGCATGTTTGGTTTGCACATGGGAAATTCGGTTCGTATATGGAAAATGTATGCAATGCAATATTTTTGGCTAGGAATAGGGAATGGTCGCTAAAAAATTTTATGCAGTAAATGGATATTCAAATTTAGGGATCAACAATTAGCACTTAAATGGATATCATTTATTTTTTGGGTGCTCCTACACTGGATCCCTAGCCAGCTTCTGGGCGTCGAAGTTCAACCTGTCTTGGAGGACTAAACCGTGGTTTGAGACCCTCTCTTGGGTTGGTACCGCATTCAAGAGATCCTCATTTCGGAACCACATTGGATGGTTCTCTTTTGCTGCACTTTGCTACATCATTTGACTCGAACGGAACAACGCACTTTTTCGTGGCCGCCCCTGCTTTTTGCTAGCCATGCGTACTCATCTCTCCAAGTTGGTGAAGGACCGAGGGTTATCCCTCCATCCGGTGAAGGACACTCCTTGCAACAAGAAGGTTCAAGCTAATTGGGGCATTTCTCCTTTCATTTTCTCTTAGTTTTGCAGTTGTTTCTACCGTTCGCTGGCCTTGTTCGGCCGTGTTTTTTGCTGGCCGTGGGATCCTTTTCTTGGCCGTTACACCCTTGTACCTAGTGGGACACTACCCGTGTCTTGGTTGGTGCGAGGTTTTGTGTTTTGGTTTTGTAATCGCGCATTTCAGGTAGCATCAATATATCTTACTTTACCAAAAAAAAAATTACCACTTAAATAACCTGGCTTGCGCTAATTTCAAATTGCAAAAATTTCCCTGAAGAGTGATATATTTGTTAAGTAATTAAATAAGAAAACATCCTAATATAGAACCTAAATAAGCAAACTCCCAAAATCTTGAGCGAAATTAAAGGCTACAAAAGAATTAAAACTAACAGCACAGATAGGGTAATTAGTGGAGAGTATGCCAGCGGCAACGAACGAACTGACCGCCTCGATGTAGTGGACGTTGTCCCAGCTTGTGTGGCTCGACAGCTCGTCGCATGCAATATAGCCACTCTGGTTATAGTTGTACGACGGCCTGTCGTTACTGTAGCATGCCATTAACAAAGTCTCAAAACCTGTCTTTATGACACGAGAGTGACAACCTTCAATAATGGGATCCAAAGGGACTTGGGATAAGAGATGATAGATAGGATCATTCCTTGTTCGGCGTAATTGGCAATGAGATCATACTTGAAAGCGAAGACGTAGGGGTTAACAGTTCTAGGTTTTGTACAGATTCCAATCTGGAACCTAACCGTCGAAATACGTTCCTCATTTTTTTGAACCTGAAACATATATGCTTACCCTGGAATCTACCATGTCATAGATTCCAGCATTTAACCTGGTTTGAACTATCACAGTAAATCATCAACTTTAATGACACTACTTACTGCTACATAATCTATTGACCACAACTCATATTTAGATAGACAAATAAATATGAACATTAACAAAGTAAATCTCAGTCATAAATATCGCCGGTTATTAGACTCCATGGAATACCGCAAGATCATGCGAAAACATATACCAAGAAAAATACAAAAACTTATTACAAGTTTCATGTTTGTTGATACCAAAAATTGGCTTGGGCTTCAAATGATCATAAAACCCATGGGGATGTCTCATCGTGAGAAGGCCTGCGTAGAGACACGTATTAGTAACCGAAAACATGGCAAATTGATACCCAATTAAGTTAAACGGGGTAGATAAATCAGGGTTTCAAACCGTTTAAAGGCTAAGAAGAGCAGCTACTAAAGCCAATCCGAAAATCTGTGGATAGAGTGCAGGGAAGTAACAACAGTCGACGGTTATATTTTGTACTAGGCTATATATAGATGGAGATGACTCTTTGTAAAGGATCCAATCATTCAATAATCAATAAACATTTACCTTATCTACATTTACCTTTTATCGCACTTTATCTTTATTGCACAATTTATCTCTTTGCCATTTATTTTACTTTCGGTCCGGAAGAGTCACAAGAACCCACTTAATAATCTAATTCGAAGGTTCTACGCATTTAGTGAAAAATCTTTCGCCCTAGATATTTCGTCGAAAATATCTTTTTGGCACACCTCTGGGACTATCTATGGCTTGATTTGATGAAGTGCAGTGGCAAAAACCAGGCATCAATTCGGGACTAGGTGTACATCTACTTGCAAACGTAGCGCCAATCAAACTGACGATCCCAAGAGGAAGTGGATGTTCAAGTTAGGTGACCGTCCCTACGGGTGTCAGAATACTCCAGAGAGCCTATACCATCGGCCAGTTGAACCAGAACAGAGTCGGCGAAAATGGTGTTAATAGCCCTATCAATGTGAGCGGATCCTAGAAGTTGCGGTGGGTGGCAATGCCACAGGATTGAATCAGATGCCTAACGTCATGGTTTGGGGGATCAAAAATCCAAGATCCAGCGTGTTGCCAAATGTTCGCAATAACATTAGACTGATTGATAATGCATTGTTGACTCATGATTTTTTTTTATCATTTTACTTTTTTATAAAATTAATTTAAAATAGCAAAAAATTCATAAAATTATAAAATCAACTTTTGAAACCTTGGCCTTGTCTTAAGAACCAATTTTGTAAAAAAAAATATTTTTCATATTTTTTGACATTTTAATTTTAATTTTTTATTAAAAAATCAAAAATAAGGAAAAATAGCATCCGTGTCCACAAAAATATGAAAAAAAAAATATCCACTATTTTTTTAAATCTCTTTTCATGTTGGCCCATTTAGATTAAAAAAATCCAATTCAAGATTGTGTGTTCCTTCACAAACGTAATTCCAAATCGAGCAAAAAATTTATGCTTTAAGTCTTTTTATTTTCAATTTTCACTTTTCCTAAGCTATGAGATTGATATCTAATGACTTGAATTGCAATTGGGTCTATTGGCTTGATAATTTGCTCAATTTTAGCCAAAAGACCCTATTTGCACTTTTTATTTGCAATTTAGTCTCCGGTTTCCCCAAAAATGAAATTAATCAAATTTTAGGAATACCCATGAAAATCCAAGCCCACCACCTTATGGTGTTCATCATTTTGAATCCATTAGTGGGGGTGATTTGGCTCAATTTGGTCATTTACACTTTGAATTACTCAAAAACCAATTTCGGGTCAAACTTGAAATTTGGGGTTTTTGCATTAAATCAAATATTTTTATCGCAAAAATACTAACAAAAAAGTCATCAGGTGACGAAGGAAAGGTAAAAGGGTCAATAAAAGCTTCTTATGTGGCATTTTTCCATCAATCCCATTCTATGCCAAAGGACAATAGGCACCCTTAGATATCAATCAACCTAGTTAATTAGGAGATGTCTTAGAGCTTCAAACTACTAGTCATGTTGACGACTATGAAAGAAAAGTAAGGAAGTCCTCTCTTAGATGAAAAAAAAATATTGGAAAACCCAATTTTGGCATCAATTTTGTGGAACAAAGGTCAATTTGGGGGTCAATTGGACCAAAAACCGGCGTAACTGAGTCGACCGAGTTGGACTAACCTGGTCATTATAAATCTTCCTCACCTGGCCAGCGCACCCTTCTCCAGAAAGCAGCCAAATCGAGTAGCCAATTGCACACGATTAGTGATGGAAATGCATGGCTTTGTAGCCAACTCAATCCCAGTCCCGACGAGCCCAACCTCGCAGCTCACCGTCGCCAGAGGCGCCGTGCTCGGCCCGAGAACCATCGCGGATGCGCCCAACCACGAGACTTGACAGATTTGCAGACCAAATTCGTGACCAATCCAGCTCAACCATGCCGTGTATCTATCCTGACCTTATTCCAGACCGTTTCCATTGCCTTTTGGCATCTTGTGGACGCGGCATTCATACGAGGATGGTACGAATTTGAGCGGCTAACCCCAGGTATAGGCACATAACTACAAAAAATGCTTTTGCAGGGAATTTGGTGAGCTGTAATTTTCATACAAGGGAGAGAGGGTGCGCGTATGAGTGCCAGGACCCGAGCATAAAACATGGGCAAGACTGCGTCGTCAGGGTTCCAGGATTTTTCACCAAAAAACGAGAGAGTGAGAGGCGCATTAGAGTCAAGAGCGAAATCCAAGTGAGCTGCGAGGTTTTTTGAGTGACCATCACCCGATCGACCTTCACCTACACCCTAGCTACCCAACGAGCCCGTCATCAACTCAGATCGTCGTCAAAATTGCTCCAAAAGGTAAGTTGAAAATGCGTCCTTGAACTGGTTTTGCGTCCTTTGCCGGTTTGGTCCCGATCAACTTTCAGGTCGAATGGGCCCAAGCCGACCACTCTCATACACTTTTCTGTGATTGTTTAGTCACATGAACTTGTTTGTGTGGTACGATTTTGTCGATAATGTAACGGATGCACTTTTTCAACAATTCATATAATGTGTTCGATAAAATGCCTCAAGTGGCTCAAACCCTCAAATTTGAACCTGCTTTTCATCATCGTTTTGTGTGATTTTTTTCTTGTTTCTTGTGTAAATGTATTCTACATGTGTAGCTCTTCGTATTGACATATCATGTGGCCCTTAGTTGCGACCAGGTTAGTCCAACTCGGTCGACTCGGTCGACTCAGTTTAGGGAACCATTATATGAATTGTTGACCAGGTTAGTCCAACTCGGTCGACTCAGTTAGTCCAACTGAGTCGACTCAGTTACGCCGGTTTTTGGTCCAACTAACCCAAAACCTTAATCACACTTTCGCTAAGTTGTTAGAGAATTACTAGGGATGCCATAACCTATCGTGATATGTTCTATTTGGATCCTAATTTGTACACTTACTTCATTGACTATTGCTGACATCTGATTTTTGGTTAATTCTACTTTCAGAAAATTTTTAGAAAATTCATAAAAATTCATAAAATTGAAAAAATCAACTTTGGGAGCCTTGGCCAAGTTTAGGGAACCATTTTTGACCAAAAACTAAATTTTCATATTTTCAGTATTTTTCAGCACTTTATTTTTGAAAATTCATAGAAAATCAAGAAAAAATGAGAAAATTGAAAAATCAACTTTGGAAGCCTGGCCAAGCCTAAGGAACCATTTTTGAACAAAAAATAATTATTTTTTTCATTTTTTTAATACGCTCCGAAATAAAAAAAATGTTTGAAAATCACAAAATTAGCATTTGAGGCCACAAAAAAACAAAAAAATAGTCAGTATTTATCTTTTAATTTTCTCTTCAATTTGTATGAAGAAAATATGAAAAAATTAATTCGAAATTATGGTTTACTTCGTTAATCATATTTTCAGATTAATTACCAAAAATTCTTGAAATTTCATTTCAGCCCTTTCAATCTTCCATTTTTGCATTTTTAGAGTCATCATAGTCCCCTCTATTTTCAAAAATTAAATTTCAATCCAAAAGTTTACGGAATTATCAGATTTCATGAAAAGGCCCAAAAGTGCAATTTTGATTTTTGCAAATTGGTCCCTAAAACACATAAAATTCAATTAAAGATTTTCTAGGGACTAAATAAAAAATTAGAGCATGTCACCCTGTAGTTTTTGGCCTTCTGAATCTATTCATGGCATTAGTTTTTGCACACGAAAAAAGGCCATCTAGGGTTTGTATTTTGCAAAATGGCCCTCAAGTCAAACTTAAAACTGATTTTTTTGTGCTAAATCATGGATATTTTTACAAAAAATTCATTTTCTAATAGATTTGGCGTCATAGAACCCAATTTTGCACTTAAAATGACAAAAAAAGGGGGGGGGGTCATATTGACGTCGAATTAGGCAAAATTTCATGAAAGTGGGTCAACCGAATCGGGTTGACCCAACCCGATCAACCCATTGACCCGAGAAACCAGAATCAACTTTGGTTTCTCAGTTTCTCACGTGTGAAGGAGAAGCTCAAAGGTGACCCATTCTCAAGCCAGCTTGGTGCACGTCGGAACTCCGATGGAATAGCTAGTTTGTGTCGGCGATGGCGTGCCAAATGGCACGTGTTTCCGTCACCGAGCACATGACTTTGAGTCGGCGAAATGCCTGCTCGCACGTAAAACTTTCTCAGAAAAGGAACATGGTATAAAAGGGGGCAGGAGCTTTTTTGTTAAGGGGGAGGTTCATTCTGTTAGTAACAGGAACAAACTAGAGAGAGAAAGGAATTTTGTGGACAGAAGCTCTGACGAGCTCTCTACAACCGCCATAGCCAGGAAGCTTCGCAAACCGATGCAAGCTCAGCTAAACCAATTGGAGAAGAATCGAAGCCTTACACCACTCTAGGAAGTTCACCTGAGCTTTAAGGAGGCGATCGTACCAATTTCATAGCTTCTCGTTGCCGAAAAAGGTGAGTCGTGAGTTCAAGCTCAACTCGGTGCTTCAATAGCGGATTATTAATCCGACCTCAATTCTCTCATTTTCTTTGTGCATTTTACCCTTCAAGCATCCCTAAGCTCCATCACATCTCTTTTTTCCTTGGTTTTTACATAAATCCATCGACTCAAACCTCCAATCTTTGCTAGAACTATCGCAATCTGGCTAGCCTAATCTGGCAATTTAGAGCTCAATCCGACCTCGAGGTAAGTTCCTTGAACTCATTGTGATGATGTGAGTGGAAGAAATCGCATAGTTATGATCTAGTTAGTGAGATTTAGATATGCCATTTTGCTTTGGTTCGAACTCAATTAGGTTGAATGCTACCATTAGATCTTACTCATTCTGAGATATGTCAATCTGGAGGTTGAGACAAATCGCTTGGGATAGATTTTAGGTTGATCAGTTTGGATGTGGCCGTTGATTGGCGCCGAAAGTTCTCAACCGTTCAGTCCTACAAGCGTCGTGAGGAAGAAGACGAGTCTAGTCAGCCGTTGACTCGGTCAAAAATCTGACATGGTACTGATGTGGCATGCCATGTCAACTGCCATGTCAGCTTGTTAACCTAGTCAAAGGATAACGTGGGTGCCTTGTTAGCTCGGACAGTTATAATCCGTTTTGTGGAAAATAAAAGACCAAATCAGATGGTGGGGGTAGTGCCACGTGTCCTGATCTGAGAATTTCCAAAATATAAAATCATTTCCGAGCTATTAGATTTTTCAAAATTTTGATAATAGATTTTCTAATTGGACGGCTGGAATATAGTCTGAGAGTTTAATTAAAGCTATAGAATTTGGTAATCAGATCAGACGGTGGAGATCTGGTCAAGGTTTAATCCTGGCCGTTAGTTTTGGTCGCTCAATCTAGCGAACGTGGGATAGCCATGTGTTTGATTCTAGACTGTTGGATCATGTGGTTTAATAAAAATTCTGAGAAAATGTTAAAAAAAATTAAAATATATATAATTGAAATTGGAGAAGAGGGAGAGAAGAGAAAGCTGCGTTTTGAGAGGATGAGAAGAGAAAACGGTGTATCCCTAGGTTAGGGATACATCTTGTATTAATAATAGATAATAGCTTATTATATTAGATGGGCCAAGCCCAAAATACCAATAAACAACCATAAAGAATAAATAAAAGAAAAGAAAAGAGAAAGGGGGGAAGCACATGACTTAATACTCCCCCTCAAGCTGGAGCATAGATATTCATCATGCCCAGCTTGTTACAAATGAACTCTATTCTCTTTCCAGTGGTAGATTTTGTAAGGATGTCTGCAAGTTGATCACTGGTTCGAATATATCCAAATTCGATGATGTTCCTAAGCAAAGCATCTCTCACAAAGTGACAATCAACTTCGATGTGTTTAGTCCTCTCATGAAAAACTGGATTATCTCTAATATGTAGGGCTGATTGATTATCACACCATAATTTAGAAGGACAATCAATGGAATAACCTATCTCTGTCAAAAGCTGCTACAACCACATAATCTCAGCCGTTGTACTTGCCATTGAGCGATACTCTTCTTCGCAACTAGACCGAGCAACCACATCTTGCTTCTTACTCTTCCACGAGACAAGATTACCACCCATAAATATAGTAAAACCAGATGTAGATCGCCAATCAGCAGGAGATCCCGCCCAATCTGCATCACAAAATGCTTCGATGCGATAATGTCCATGGTTTTGATAGATAACACCCTTCCCAGGGTCCTTCTTCAGATACTTTACAATCCGCAGAGCAGCTTCCCAATGAGAAACACGAGGGTCAGCCATAAACTGACTAACAACACTGACTGGAAAGGCAACATCAAGTCTGGTCATAGTGAGATAATTGAGTTTTCCCACTAATCTACGATACCTCTCAGGCTCTGGAATCGGGGACCCTTCTTGTGGCATGAGCTTATTACCAGGAATCATGGGGGACTCACAATATTTTGCCCTAAAAAGACCTGTATCCTGCAATAAATCTAACACATATTTTCTCTGAGACAGAAAGACACCATTCTTACATTTAGAAACCTCAATACCAAGAAAGTATCCCAGAGGACCAAGATCCTTGGTCTGAAACTGACTGTGCAAGAACTCCTTAAGCTTGGAGATGCCTGCTAAGTCACTGCCAGTGATCACAATATCATCCACATATACAACCATATATATACAGCCTGCAAGAGAAGTATGATAGAAAATAGAACTATCTTAATACTCTGCTTCATGCCAAAATCCCG
>JAGVVM010002404.1:0-19048 GCA_019149425.1 Psidium friedrichsthalianum
AATTCCAGCCAACCGTGCCGCCTCCCCAAGTACACCACGCTCATGCCCCTTCCCTGGAGATCTCTACAATTGCCTGCTCTGTGATCGATGCATCGTGCAACGCTGAACATCATGTACTGTGAGGCTGCATGAGTCAACTGAGGGTGCATGTGACTGTTGGATGGGCCGCTGAGGGTTATTAGCGGGGAAATGGGAGGGATTCAAGGGTGGCCCAACGTAAGGCGCTAAAAAACGCAATGTGGGCATTGCGCGTGGGCACGGTGGGATGAGCCCTGATGGGAAATGGGGGAAGGGAAAAGTGAGTAGGATAACGTTGGGATACCTTGGACAGACTGTATCCATGCATCCGATTTGATTTGTGTTTGATGCCATTGTCTGTCGATTGACTGTCCATGATATTATGAGAGTACATGATGTATATACATGTGTAGTCTAGCCGTTCTGCTCTGGGGTTTGTGGTATCCGTAATGATTGAGAGTACCGAGCTTAGAGGGACCAGAAACCTATTCCATTGGAATAGGACCGACCCCGCTTGTATAACCCTATCATACGCTAGGTTTAGTGGTGAGGTGCTGAGTCTCCGACTCACTTGCGGTGGGGCATATTTCAGGATCCGGTCGCCGAGTGATGGGCCGGGGCCCCTTATACTTTTCTGGATGCCCGCTGCAGATTGAGACCAGATACCCAGCAGTCGATGAGGACGCTGTCCTCTGGGAGCGAATGACTGACTTACCATCTGGGTAGATCAGGGACACCCACATTTGACCCCATAGGTTCGAGGCATGGATGAGAGAGCGGTCGGTTGGTTTTGAGGGACCTCACCGCGACACCCCCGTGCCTATGGAGATGACCCTGGACTTCTCCACTCTCTGCTTATGGAGGAGAGGTGGTGGACCCTGACCCGTGGCAGAGCTGACATCCCCAGCGCATGGAGGTTCGGCATGCACGAGGAGGGCGAGACATGGAGACAGACCCAGAGGAGGAGGACGACCTGTGTGGGCAGACTAGACCCTGAGGAGGAGCCGCAGGAGTGACCGCACCAGACGTTGACGTCTAGGCGTCAGATGAATAGGGCCTTTTGACCACAGTGTGTAGTTCTTGGGGTAGGATACCTAACGCTTGTTTATTAATGATATGTGCTTTGTAGTGCTATTCCTCCCTTGTGTACCTACTCCATTTCGTTGTGTAGTGTGTATGGATAGAAGGCACGCTTCCATAGGTTTCAGATTGGCGTTAGACATGCGTCTCTGGCCGCGCATGGCATCCGGGCGTCGTCAGATTGAGGGCTAGGCGCACGCAGATGTGTTGCACTGAACCGAGGGATGGCGCGACCTCGAATGGGCGTTCGGGTGTCGTGACAAGAACTGGGCTCGGGCATTGAATTTATTCAAAAATGGTTGTTTTTGGTTGACATGTTTTCATATTTGTGCATAAAAACCCAAAATTTTAATTTGACCGGAGGAAACATTTTGCAAAATCCAAAGTCTTAGGGTCCTTTTTTGCAAAAATTACCAACACCAATGGATTCGGGAGATTCAAATCTAGGGGGGAGGTAGCCCTATTTCAATTCAGTTCCCTATAAAATTTTTAATTTCATTTTTAGTGATTTTAGGGACTAATTTGAAAAATCAGAATTGCATTTTGGTCTTTTAGCGAATTGGACAATTCTGAGGGCTTTTGGACTGGCTTAATTTTGAAAAAAAGAGGAGGATGACACGACTCTAAAAATGTAAAAATGGAAAATTAAAAAGCTAAAATGGAATTGTCTAGAATTATTTAAATAATAAAAAAAAATGAAATTAACAAAGAAAACCCTAGATTCCAGACTTGATTTTTTCAAAATTTATTCATAAAAAAATGAAAGGGAAAATAAATTAAAAATATTTCTATTTTTGAAATTTTCTGACTTCAAATGCTATTTTTTAATTAATTTTGATTATTTTCATAATTTCTGCAAAATATTAAAAATGCCAAAAAATAAGGAAAATTATTTTTTGTTCAAAATTGGTTCCCTAGGGTTGGCCAAGGCCTCCAAAGTTGCATTTTTTCAATTTTCTCACTTTTTATTGATTTTTTATGAATTTTTGAAAATAAAATGCAGAAAAATACAAAAAATAAGGAAAATTATTTGTTTGCTCAAAATTGGTTCCCTAGGCAAACCGAGGTCTCCAAAGTTGATTTTCAATTTTATTAATTTTTATGAATTTTCTAAAAATTTCTGAAAAATAAATTGGTTAAAAATCAAGTGTCAACAAGTAGCATTTGGACTTACTTTCTTAGCTCATGTCTAGTTAAGTTTGCTGTTTGAGTGTGAGCATGGCTTTGCTTGCTTTTTATCTCTTTTGCAATTGACATCTCTTCCTGCATTATTTGTGCCGTCTTTATTTTGTTTTATTTGATCCCCTTTCTTGTATGTGTGTTATTTGTCTCCGAGTCCTAGACGCGAGCAGATGATTAGCGTGACTACAATCTAACTTGGCAGTTGTGGAATATTGACACTTTATCCTCTCGTTTGGTACTTGGCTTTTTTGCCTTGCGACCCAGTGGCGATGAGACATTGTCAAATTTTAATGTAAAGTTGAGATGCCTTTTTCATATGCTATGCTGCAACGGAGCAGATATTGTGACTATCTAAATTAGTAGACTTTAGAGGGTTTTTGAGAATGCGGTTTGCAGTTAATTTGGCGGGTGACTCTCGAACATCAGTGCGGCTTTAAGAGGTTGCCACCACCAAATAGGAAATTCATGCTTACCCTTCTTTTTGCCCAAGGAAATTAATGGCAGCTTATTGATTAGGACAAACGTGGAGCAGGGTAACTCTTCTTGATGGCATTGCAGTTTGTTCTAGAGAATAATGATGGTTAAGCTGTCGTTGTCTTGTGATTTCTGGCGTAGATCTACCATGTCATATGAGCGTGAGAAGACTTGAGTCACTTGGAGCGCACTTGAATATTCCTCATTAGTTCTATTGCATTTTCGTCTGGAAACTGTAGTCACTGACAATAAAATATCAAGAGTAGTATGTATAAGGTTAATTGTTTTCCTTGTGTTTAATTCAAGTTAGGTTCGGATAAACAAAGCCGCCTTGCCAGTGAGTCAGAGAAGGGAACTAAAACATTTTCCTTTAAGTTTCAGAAAGTTCAAATGAGCAAGGCTTGCTACAGGAGCATAGCTTGTGCGAAGTCATGACAAAGAAGGACTAACTATCTTGAAGGGGAAATCTTTTTTGGCATTGCAAGTGTGTAAATAAACAAGGGATTGTCAAAGAAATTTTGGGTGAAAACCATGATCTTGACGACCAGTGACTCAGAATTAGCATCTGTTCAATTAGCAACGGTGCCTGGGACCTCTTATCTAAGCTGCTATAGCAGGAGGCATCCTTAATTGTACTTCCAAAGTCAAAGGCAGTTATGATCCTAGTCATGCTGAAATTTGACATGCTTCACAGCACTGGATGTCTTATCAGAAGGTCCAAGAGACTTGAGAGACATGGAGCTCTTCTCAATTTGTATTCAGCTGAAACTTGCTCTTGTAACTAGAGATTATACACGTGGGAAACTAGTTAATCTTTTATTCCATATGGATCAATTGCAAATGAGGTTGCAATTTTTTTTTTGTTTTATCGCTACCATCTTATTTTAGCGCTTTCCCTTGCATAGGTTGGATCGATTTATAAGTATTTAGTCAACCTTTTTATTTATTTATTTATAAGCATTTCAATTTATAGATTTTTTAAAATTTTTTAAAATTTTAAAATTTTTTATTGTTTAATTTGCTTTTTTTATTTGGTGTGAAGTTTTTAGCTAGGTAATATACATAGGTAAAGAGCCTAAAATAGGTTAAATGAGATAATATGGGTCAAAATGGGTCGGGTTGGGTATAGGTTAGTTGCAGGTCGGTGTTGACACCTGATTTTTAATCACATTTTCTCTTTAAAATTAATAAAAAAGTCATAAAAATTCATAAAATTAAAAAATCAACTTTGGAAACCTTGACCAATCCTAGGAAACCATCTTTGAACAAAAAATGATTTTTCATATTTTTAGTATTTTTCAGCATTTTTATTTTTGAAAATTCATAGAAAATCAAGAAAAATGAGAAAATTAAAAAATCAACTTGGAAGCCTTGGAAAAGTCTAAGGAACCAATTTTGAACAAAAATTGATTTTGCATATTTTTCGTATTTTTAATTTTTTTTGAAAAATAAAAAATACTTAAAAATTCAAGAAAAATAACATTTGAGGCCACAAAAATACAAAAAAAATAGTGAATATTTTTATTTTAATTCCCTTTTCATGTTGACCATCACAAATTCAAAAAATAAAATTCAGGGTCATATGTTCTTTCACGAGCATAATCTCGAATCTGCCTTAAAAAAATCCAATTTAAGTCATTTTATTTTTATTTTCAACTTTTAGGAGTTGTGACATTATCCTCTAATAGTCTGAATTTTCATCTTGGCCCAATGTACCCAGAATGACTCAATTTTGTAAAAGGGCCTGTTGACACCTGATTTTTAATCATCTTTTCTTTTCTAAAATTAATAAAAATCCATAAAAATTCATAAAATTAAAAAGATCAACTTTAGATACCTTGGCCAAGCCTAGAGAACCAATTTTGACCAAAAAATGATTTTCCATATTTTTGATATTTTTCAGCATTTTTATTTTCGAAATTAATAGAAAATCCATAAAAATTCATAAAATTAAAAAAATCAACTTTGGGGACCTTGGCCAAGCCTAGGGAACCAATTTTGATCAAAAATAATTTTCATATTTTCAGTATTTTTCGGCATTTTCATTTTCAAAAATTCATAAAAACTCAAGAAAAAATGAGAAAATTGAAAAAATCAACTTGGAAGCCTTAGCCAAGCCTAACCAACCATTTTTGAACAAAAAATAATTTTTCATATTGTTTGTATTTTTTAATATTTTTTAGAAATTAGGAAAACATTTGAAAATAAAATTGCATTTGAGGCCACAAAAATATGAAAAAATAGTTAGTATTTTTCTTTTAATTTTCTCTCCATTTTGGCTGAAGAAAATCTGCAAAAATTAATCTAGAATAGGGAATTGCTTTGTTAATCTCATTTTTAGATTAATTGAAAAAAATTGTAAAAAATTCATTTTAGCTCTGTAATTTTCTATTTTTGCATTTTTGGAGTTGTGGCATTGTCCTCTAGTAGTCCAATTTTTTTTAATGCCCTGATAGCTCATCTTTCGTTGTCGCGTTCAGTTTTTTTTTCGAAACTCAATTTATCATTTGAAGTGTTTCTTTGTGCTGCATTGTCACATTCGCAGAATTTGCCGGTCAAACGCGCATGATCGATTTTACGAGATGTTCTCGAGAATTAGCATATTTGAATGTGGTGTCGGCGGTCAACTGGTCAGCTTACCCAAAGAATGGCCAAAATAGAAGCATTGCGCATAGGGTTGAGCTGCGTGGGGGCGAGTATGGCTATGCATTTACCTACAAGGGAGCTAAGGTCTTAGCCTTCAACAACAAGGCAAAGGGTACATCTAACATTTCGGGCAGGATATGGACAAGTATCTGCTCAATCCATGTTCAGCTAAAGAGAAATTTGTGATAATAGAACATTCAAAAGAGACTTTAGTTTGTACTGGTGAAATAGCCAACCGCGAGCACCATCCATCCAATATGATGGACATCCCTAATTGAAAGGCTCATCATCCAAACATTAATGCTGCCTTGGAATTGTTGAAGCAAGGAGCCAGAAAGTGCAATATATGAACCGTCGAAAAACACGAGTGCTATTGGGAGGGTGAGAGCTCGGTGGAGAAATAAATGAAGAAGGAAGTGGTTAATAGGTTTTCGGTGATGCTTTCAGCAATGAGGGTTGGTCAAAAAAGAGAAACAAGAAGAAACTTGGTGGAGGACAATTCCGAGTGGGAACAATTGACCAAAAAAAAGTGGAGGAGGACTCACCAAATATAGACGGCAGAAGAAGAAATGACAGGGGGGCCAGAGGTGGACTTACTGGAGGTGAACGGAAATGTGCATTATCTATCTACCGGTGGCTTTGAATCATGGGTAGGGGTGTGCAAACTGGACCGGACCGGCCCGGCCCAAGACCAGACCGGACCGGACCGGCCGGGTTGGTCCGGTCCTTGAAGGAGGCGGTCCGGTCCTTGGTCCCAATAAATGGGACCGGTGACCGGGCGGTCCGGACCCCGGTCCCATCCCCGCCGAGGCGAGGACCGGACCATCAGAATATATAATTAAAAGAAAGAATTAGAAATGTTAGCATAACTCTATTCCTGAGGATATTGCCAAAGAAAGTAAACTGTTGGTCTGGGCTCTCTTTGCCTCATACACTTATCATTCAGTTATGGTTATATTTTTTTTTCAGCACTTTCACTCTTTTTTCTTCATTTCGTCCTCATTTTTTCCACCTAATGTGGCGCTATGGACCTTAGTTATGTTGACATGAACACTTATATGCAAAAGTATTGCCCAATTTGACGAAAATTAATGATCGATTGAGGTTTTTTGTTATCTATGTTCTATAAGAAGCTAGTATTAGCGGTCCCATTGGGACCGGACCGGACCGGACCGGACCGTCGGTCCTGGTCCGATCTGGTCCCGGTCCGGTCCTTGGTCCTGAAAATTTGGGGACCGGGGCTACGGTCCGGTCCCCGGTTCTATGCTGGGACCGGACCGGCCCGGCCCATACACACCCCTAATCATGGGTAGCGATTGAGAATTTCTGGGAATGGTTCTCAAGCTTATCTTTCTCAGTACAAAGAATCCCAAATGTTTGAGAAGGGATTAGGAAGCCAAAGAAGTGTACGGCCCAAAGAAGGCCAGTGGAGAGTTTGGTTACTTTCTAACGGTAAAACTACTGGAACCCAAGTATATGTATATGCAGATAAAGAATTACTTTGGCCTTCGTTTGTGTTTTGAGAGCTGCTGAATTGTTGCGGGTTCCTTGCTCTGCTAACTTACAGTAAATTTACAACAGTTTGGTTTGTGCGGGGGAATTGCTCAATGAAGCTTCTGCGAATCTTGGAAGATGGAACGTGAAAGTCAACCTAGTACAATCTGTTCTGCGTTTTCTCCCCTAAGCAAAGTCTTGCCTCGCTTCTCTGTTCATCATGTATTTGTTCTCAAAGTTATATGGTCTGATGCATACACGCCCAAGATGGGAAGAAGAAGAAAAACATGGAGGGCAGCATCATTTTCCTCTCCACTAACTCACTTCCACCGAATTGAAAAAGGGGGAGGCTAACTTGAAGAGAAAATGGATGAGGACCAGAGAGGCAGGGGAGATCTCGAGAAGAAAAGAGGAAAATCATGGAGGACACCATGATTAAAAAAGAGAAAAAGAAGGATGGGCAAAAGGAGATCACCCACCAAGGCCAGAGGGGTGGAACAGGAATTTAACGATCATCAACAGGCTGAAGCGAAAAAAAAAAGAAGAAGGGGGATTTTCTTCTCTGATGCAGCTGCTTGCGTGGTTAGACCGGGGGTGACAACAGATGAAATTGGTCGGGTTGGCCATGACGCAACTATCACGGCAGGAACATGTCCACCTCCTCTGAATTATCACTTCTTTCCAAAGTCATGCTCTTTCAGGCGGCGTATTCTATCTAAGGATCCTGCCCACCTTTCGAAGCTCAATCGGCATCTCATGTGCTGCTTGGATTGCAAGCTCAATTTCTAGTCATCTGTTGATCACCCCAACATCATTTGCCTTCATCCAAGAAACACGAGAAGAATCTGGAGCAGCTACGTCGTTTGTCAACGGGAGCCCGATGCCATCATCTGGAGCCTTCTCGACGTAATCTCGTTGCGTAATCGCCTTTTGTCAACCGAAGTGGGCTCACGATCGAGCCAGTCCCACGAGCAATCGTCAAGACCGGCACTAGCCTCCTCTCGCGAGTTGAAGGTGTGGAGATGGTGGTCAAGCTGGTCGGGACGTTAAGTGAGCTGAGGGAGAAGATGAGGATTCGGGGTCATTCCTGTCTTCTTCGTCTTCTGGCAACAACACAGATGGGCAGTCTCGGGCGAATAAGAAGCCGATGAAATTTAAAAGTTGCAATTACGAAGCCAGACAACCAAATTCCACTTATTTGAGCGATCTAAAGGTTGTTGCTAAGACCAGTTCTCTAAGGTCACGCATTTTCGGGCTGGTGTTTGGGCAGATGGTTATAAGGATGACGATGGTGATCCCGGTGTGGAGAGGGTGGATTCATTGGAGCGTACAGAGATTGCCGCAGACCTCTTGGAGATGAAGTGGTCCACAAATCTATCCACTAAGAACTACAGGAAGGATGCTGCTTCTCGGCTTCATGCTAATGTCGCTCTGGATAATAAGCCTGATGAGGTTTTGCAAATAGAGAGAAAAAATGTAGAGGCAGGAGGTGAGGTTTCGTGGGTAGCTGCTAACTATTGCCATAATCAGGAACGGAACAAGAAAGATAGCTTTACCAATAGGAGGAAGAGGATGCAGTGGCAGTTCTCTTTCATTGAGAAGGGAGCTCAACGATTGAGTACCGGCCAACCCATTGGATTCTTGATGCTAAGTGGATCCTGGGTTTACGCGATTCTTGATTCTCTCGGCTCGTTGATCCAGTGGAGATAATGCTTGATGTGAGCACAGCCTGTTGAAGCGACGTGATCTTAGCTTCTGTTTCTCCATTTCACGATGTCAGAAGCACAAAGGAAACCGTCATTGCCGAGTCTTGGATGTGTAAATGGGTTCACAAATGGTGTACTTCCTGTCGGGAGCCCTGCTGCAATCTCTGCAGTGGATGAGTTCTGCAAAGCCCTTGGAGGGAAGACACTAGTTCATAATATTTTAATTACCAACAATGGAATGGCGGCCGTCACGTTCATCCGTAGTGTTCGAACATGGGCTTATGAAACATTTGGAACTGAGAAGGCAATCCTGTTAGTGGCTAAGGCGACCCCAGAGGACATGAGAACTAATGCTGGACACATCAGTATTGCTGACTAGTTTGTGGAAGTTCTCGGCGGGACTAATAACACTAACTATGCCAATGTTCAGCTCATTGTGGAGATGGCGGAGATGACCCATGTATATGCTGTTTGGCCTGGTTGGGGCCATGCATCCGAGAATCTTGAGCTGCCAGATGCATTAGGTGCAAAGGGAATTTGTTTTCCTTGGACCTCCTGCCATATCTATGGTAGTACTGGGAGATAAATTGGTTCTTCTCTAATTGCTCAAACAGCTGATGTGTCTACTCTTCCATGGAGTGGTTCTCGCATGAAAATGTCTCTCGATAGCTGCCTGGTATCAATCCCAGATGAAAGATATAGGGAAGCGTGTGTGTACACGACAGATGAGGCAATTGCTAGTTATCAAGTTGCGGGTTACCCAGCAATGATTAAGGCATCGTGGCAAGGTGGTGGTAAAGGAATTAGAAAGGTTCATAATGACGATGAAGTGAGGGCATTGTTCAAATAAGTCCAGGGTGAAGTTCCCGGCCCGCCTATATTCATAATGAAAGTTGCTTCACAGAGCCGACATTTAGAGGCCTAGTTGCTCTGCGATCGGTATGGAAACGTTGCAGCTCTTCGTAGCCGTGATTGCAGTGTTCAGAGACGGCACCAAAAGATTATCGAGGAGGGCAAAAAAAAAACTGGGGGCGGTCAAACAGTTTCGTCGGAACAACTATCGACAAAAAGAGCAACAAGAACCAGAACAGAGGAGGAAGCTCGGGAACATTGTAAAAGCTGGATGATCACCGGAGTATGCTAAGTTAGACGATGTTGGTCTTACTGTTCCAGCGAGCAGGACACCCCATTGAAGAAGAACCCGAACGAGTTTTGGGCAGGATGGGCAGAATCAAAGGAAGGGGAGAAACCCTAGCCCTGCAATAGAAGAATCGTGGAGATCATGTCGTACGATGACGTGGAGATCGAGGACATGGGGTGGAACAAGGAGCTCTCGAGGAAGGAGGAGACTAGATCAATCAACTTGGGCTGGTAAGTCTCCTCATTGGGCCTTTGCCCTGCCTTAGTTTCATTTGGGCCAAATGATATGTGGGCTGATTTTAGTAAATTACTAGTTGGGCTTCTTTAATTATCAGATTCATGTTTGAAGCGCAATTGTAGTTGGGTTGGGCCCAATCACTTTTTCTCTTTTTAGTAGCCTCGAGTTCGAACTGGGCTTATGATTTGAGCCCAGCCGGAATGGGGCCCTCGTATGTGAAGCCTTGGACCGGGCCCAATCGGGTGGGGTCTCTGTGCCCGACCCGGTTCGTTTTCATTATTATTAAATAAGAATAATAATGATAATAATAATAATAAATGTATAAAATAATAATAATAATAATAAATAAAAAATAAAAAAATAAAAAATATATTTTTAAAATAAAAAATCATAAAAATCACTTTTCAAAAATAAAAAAGTTTTCCTGATCAGGTGGCCAAGAATTTGCCATGTGTCACCTCTGTAGCCTTCGGATTAGAAATAATAAATAAAAATTCAAAAAAAATGCAATAAAAAAATACAAAAAACGAAAAAATTCATAAAAATCGTAAAAAATTCTAAAAAAGTTCCAGAAAAATCAGAAAAATTTCAAAAAATTCTCAAAAACCTCCAAAAATTAGGAAACGAATCGTTTTAACAGACCAATCCTATTTTTGGCTATTTTTCCCTTCCAATCTTTTCAAAATAACGGTTTTGCCTCTCATGGGCAAATTGTCTCGGAAAATTCCAAAAAATTATCAAAAATATCAAAAATTAGGAAATGGGCAATTTCGACTGGCCAATCCTATTTTGATGATTTTCCTCCCTGATTTTTTCAAAAATGACAATTTTGCCCCTTATAGGTAAATTGTCTTGAAAAATTTCAGAAAATTCAAAAAAGTCCCAAAAATTAGGAAACGGGTCATTTCGACTGGCCAATCTTATTTTTGATGAATTTCCGTCCAAATTTTTCCAAAATGACGATTTTGCCCCTTATGGGCAAATTGTCTCGAAAAACTCAGGAAATTCAAAAAAATCCCAAAAATTAGGAAACGGGCCATTTTGATTGGCAAATCCTATTTTTGATGAATTTCCTTCCTGATTTTTTCAAAATGACGATTTTGCCCCTTATGAGCAAATTACCTCGAAAAATTCCTAAAAATTCTCAAAAATCCAAAAATTAGGAAACGGGCCATTTCGACTGGCCAATCCTATTTTGATGAATTTCCTTCCCAATCTTTTTTAAAATGATGATTTTGCCCCTTATGGGAAAATTGTCTCAAAAAATTCAAAAAAATCTCAAAATTTAGGAAACGGGCCATTTCGACTGGCCAATCCTATTTTTGATGAATTTCCTTCCGAATCTTTTCAAAATGACGATTCTGCCCCTTACGGGTAAATTGTCTCAAAAAATTCAGAAATTCAAATACTAGGAAACGGGCCATTTCGACCGGCCAATCCTATTTTTGGATGATTTCCCTTCCTAATCTTTTCAAAATGACGATTTTGCCCCTTATGGGTAAATTGTCTCAGAAAATTTCAAAAAAAAAAGTTCTCAGAAACTGCGGGAAATAGGGAATGACCACATTCAATTAGTTTGACATGTTTTCACTTCCCGATCCTTGAAAAATGACCATTTTACCCTTCTGATCAATTTGATCCAAACTTTTCCCAATCATCCCAAATGAGTTTTCATGAAATAAAATGGTACTAAAAGGGCGTTAGAGTGATCCAGCGTAACCAAGTCCCCGAACTCATGATCTCTGGTTCGCAGGAATAAAGTATGTTTCCCGATACTTTATTTAGGTTTCTAATCGACCTACCAAGAACGATTAGTGGCGACTCCAAATTTTAAAATCATTTAAACAAAACCCAAAGTAGCGATTCGGTAGGGCTTGGGAGGGTCCGCGTTAGGTTAGTTAATCTAATTAATCTGATAATTCGTTCACTCGATCGCCATTAAAATTAATTTTTCGGGTCGCGATAGGGCCTTAGTTGAATTTTGCATTAAAATCTCAAGGACTAGAGTGCAAATACCTAACGCTTGAGGGATTATTTTGTAAATAACTTAAAGAAAAGTTAATGAAGAAATTAGAATAGAGAAGGGAAGTGGAGAAGAATAGATGGAGAAAATAAGATTAGAATAGAGAAGGAAAGATGGAGAAGAATAGATGGAGAAAATGAGATGAGAATAGAGAAGGGAAGATGGAGATGAAGAAGAGTTAGTAGAGAAATTAAAATGGGAGATAGATATGGAGAAGGGAAGATGAAGATGAAGAAGAGTTAGTGGAGAAATTAGAATGGGAGATAAATGAGTGAGCTATAAAAGGAGGAAGAAGAGAGCTTGGAGGAGGGGATTTTTTGGAGAGAAAATTTGAAATGTTTGAGAGGATTTTGGAATATTGAAGAAAAATTAGAGATGAAAAAAAAGAGAGAGAATTCTTTTCCAAAAGAGGGTCTTGAAGATGGTGGGAGTTTAAATTTAGGTGTTACCATCACTAATTTCTCTACCGACCAACATAAGTCACGAATTCATCCCCGTCATTCGAGCCGCAATCTTAATCCATAAGTAACACGAGCAATCAAATCCGTCAAATCAGATAACGATCCTAACTATTAAAATCTTCGAGAATGTCGTTACCTCAATGTATTGATTTAAATTTCGATTATGCCGTGTCATATTCACATATCGTATTCATATTGCAATTTTCTTCATTTTTCGTTTAAAAGATCCGAATCCCAAATTGCAGCAGATTCTGCCTCATACTTGGTGGTGTAAAGATCTTTTGTATTCCATCTCTTATATTTTAATTTCTGCAGCATCAAATCCAAGAATGGGAAGGCCGACCCACCCATTGAAGGTTCTTTATTTACTGCCTTTATTTTCTGCAATTTAATTTTTGTACCGTCAAACCCAGAATGGGTAGGCCGAGCCAAGGCAGAGCTAAGGCCGAACCACCCGTTGGAGGTTCTTTATTTACTGCCTTTACTTTCTGCAATTTAATTTCTACACCATCAAACCCTAAAATGGGAAGGCCGACCCACCCGTTGGAGGTTCTTTATTTATTGCCTTTACTTTTTGTAATTTAATTTCTGCACCATCAAACCCCAGAATGGGAAGGCCGACCCACCCGTTGGAGGTTTTTTTTTTACTTTCTTTACTTTTTGCAATTTAATTTCTGCACCATTAAACCCCAGAATGGGAAGCATTCAAAAATACAAAAAAATATCATTCATATGCATTTCATATAGTATAGCTCATGCATACTTTGTCATGCCGCATACGTATTCGTATTGTCATTAATTCATGCATATTCATGCAAAACAAAAAAAAATTTCAAAAGAAAAATCCCAAAAACTAGGAAACGGACCATTTCGACTGGCCAATCTTATTTTTGTTGATTTCCCTTCCTAATCTTTTCAAAATGATGATTTTGCCCCACATAAGCAAATCGTCTTGAAAAATTCCAAGAAATTCAGAAAAAATCCCAAAAATTAGGAAAAGGACCATTTCGACTGGCCAATCCTATTTTGATATTTTCCTTCCTAATCTTTTCAAAAATGACGATTTTTCCCCTCATAGGTAAATTGTCTTGAAAAATTTCAGGAAATTCAGAAAAATCCCAAAAAATTAGGAAATGGGCCATTTCGACTGACCAATCCTATTTTTGATGATTTATTCGTATGTTGCATCCTCATGTCTACATTCGTATGCCGTATTTGCGTGTCCACGTTCGCATGTAACATATATTCACGTTTGCATGTCATATTTGTATATCTATGCTCACATGTTCATGATTGCATGTCCACGTTCGCATGTATACATTCGCGTGTCTATATTTGCTTATTCAGGTTTTGCTTATCCATGCACCATTACCATCCATGCATGCCATCTAAAAAGTGAAAATACAAAAAGAGAACACCTCACTAGAGCCTCAGGAGTAAACCAAGCCTGAGTTGCCAAAATTAGGATATCCATAGAATTAAGGTACTAAAAGAGCATTAGTTTTAATTAACTAGTGTAACCAAGTCCCCGAACTCATAATCTCTGGTTCGTAGAAGTAATTTAGCTCTCTCGCTAATTTACATAGGTTTCTAATCGACCTACCAAAAAATGATTAGTGGCAACTCCAAATTTTAAAATCATGTGATAAAAAAAAAGGTCAAAGTTGCGATTCGGTAGGGTTTGGGAAAGTCTGTATTAGGTTAGTTAATCTAATTAACCTGATAATCCGTTAATTCACCGATCAAAATTTTTAGGTCACGACAGCTTGGCGAATCCACTGGGGATTGGAATTTTTGATTTTTCGAAAAAAGAAGGCACTAATTAGAGTACTTGAATTTATCGAAATTTTAAAAGTCTTAGTGGACTTAGGCCAATGAAAATTTCATGAACATCTCGCTTTTGGTGATCTTGCTTGGAACTCATTCTATAGGTGTTATATGTTTTTACAGATGGGAGTTATAAGGGGTGGAGTGTTTGACTAACCCTTTGTTTTGCAGGTTTAGTATGTGGAAATTGTGATTAATTTCCTTTTTCACATTTTTGAAGTGGTGTTTGAATTTAACTGCTGTGCATGATTAATCGTTTTAGCACTACATCACACACGTTCCGTGGTCGGACCTGGGCCACTAGTTTTAGAATGGTATTGTGATTTGGTTCTAGCGTTTGGCGTAAGATTACGTCGAAAGTTAGTCCAGATTCAATCCCGAACCCCTTTTCAAAAATGAGTTTTAAAAGTTAGGCCTCAGGCACGGTAAGATTACCGAAGCGGGGGCTATAATTTTTTAACTCGAGCAGTCGAAGTGGAAAGGCCCGACTAATCCTGCTTGCATTGTGGGATCACGGCAAATCTTGATTATGTGCGCGAGATTGTCGCCTTGTCGTAAGTGTTTCGCTTCAATTTATGAGCTTTTAGGGTAGATAGGCTAAGATTAAACTCACGATTCATATGCATCTCTATGTGATTGGTATGTCTTCAAGGTAAAAGTAAGTTTTCTAACTTTATCTTGTATTTATTTTTGGTCGGTCCATGTTAGGTGTCAGTTAAATTTTGAACTTAACATTGTGGTCATTTTTTTAAAAAGAAAATGAAAATTAAATTGGTGTGCCATTTCTAAAAAATAAATGCGAAAAAATCCCTTTGGGAAATTTTGTTGACCAATAAAGGATTTTGTCATATCTTTCCTTAATGCTTCAATGGACACAAGTTTTTCTTAGCAAATTGACTCTTGAAAATTTATTGTGACAATAGAAGAAAATTCCTTCAGAAAATTTGATAAACGTCAAAAGATTTTTATCACATTTTTCAAGTTATAAAAACCTGCAAGAAAATTCTTTTTGAGAAATTCACCTATGTACTTCTAAGAAAATTTTGTCTGATTTCTCCACAAAATGAAAAAATAAAATTGGACTTATTTAGTAGTCATGGACCGACCTCTTTTGGATCACATACTCATTATTTTCTATACTTTTGTAGGAAATCATAGGTACCGCAAGCGGGAGCAGAATTGGGTTCAACAATACACCATGAATAATCTTCAGGAATGCGAAAGGAAGGATAATTACTGATGTCTTAGCCGATAACCCTGGAGGCAAGCGAAAAAGTCCATTCTCCCAGAGACGGAATTGCGTCAATCAGTGAACATGTATAGGCTATGTATTTTGATACGGTGGTGAATGTATCTGGACCAGGCATGGAGGCATTCTTGATGTATTGAGGGGTTCCTGTACTTTAAAAAAAATCAAAATAAAAAATAATAGAGTGTGTAATCAGAACTCATGAAGCAAGCATATTAAACCGACCTTATAATGCTTTTCTGGTTAAATCAAACAGAGGCCTACCTTTTGGCTTCCTCGGATTCGAATAATATGGAGGATTTTGGAGGATCGGCACTCTATTATTAAGCATGACACGTAGACATGTCAACCGACACTACAGGCGACTGACGCAAACAAGTGGACGTTGAAAGAGACAAAACATGAATGAAGTGGGTCACGCAATAAGTGGCTCGGTTCATTATTAGCACTCCGACCGAGTGGTTACAGCTGTATTGATTTACATGACTGGTCACGGGTCTCACTATGACCGGTGGGGGCCGCCGCCGAATCCTTTTTTCGTGTCCTTGATATCATTATCAGAGGGGAGTAATGGGGTCTCGTCTTTGTTTGTTATACTGTATGCCATTATCTTACGGCCACCATCTGTCAAGATAAGACAAGATTGAGGCAATCCTACCAATTGAGGTAAAGATACGTTCACTGTGTACTTTCTCAGAAGCATTATTGATAAAGGCGGATTAGATCCAGCAGAGGCGAATGACCTTACCCTACAAAAGTTGTGACCAACAGTGCCTCTTCCAGAAGAGAAGATTACTCCGAACTATGGTGGCTCATATGGCGTGAAGAAGATCTTCCAGAAGGTGCTCTGATTCTAACTGAGATGGATGGTTGTATTAACCCTAATTTTGTAAGAAAAAAGAAGATGTGGCAAGAAAATTAAAGCATAAACATGTGAAACTTTTTCTTAATTCCATTCATCAACGAGTTTTACAACTACTCATTGGGGAGGAAAAGTAAAGCTAAACTGAGCCCTAAAAAGCATCACAAAAGAGCTCAACTAGCTCTCCATGAAATTAATGTTCTGCCCACACTGAGCGACTTGGGATTCGAGATCTGCAAGCTTGAAGAACAGGCGGGTACATTTCTCCTTGTGCCTGGCTGCATTAACCTCATGATGTTCAACGGTGAATTTCAAATTCTCGATCAAGTCTCTCTCAAAAGCTATATCCACCGTTAGATCGTCGAGCCTCTCCTCCAGCCACTTACATCTGAACTTCATCACGATATCACCCGGATCATGCTCAAAGTAAGTCTGGTTCAAAATTGGCGCTCCACCCGCTTCTCTTTCTCGTGAACCAACAGCGAAACCCGTTCATTAGCAGACTTGACGGCCTTCTTGTACCAGACAATCGAGTGTTCTGCAAACTCCAGGCATTCAGATTGATCCTGGTAATGAGCTTTCACGATGTGGGGTCAGGTGACTGTTTCGTAAGTGTTCTGGCACGCCTCTAGAAAGTTGATGAAGACGTGTGGGAACGCCATGTATTCCCTTTCCAAGTTGGTGCTTTCGATCGAAGAGGCATTTACTTCCTTGAACAGACTGAGGATCTCGGCTTCAATACTCGGATGATGGGCTATATAAATATAGCCTCGGCCAAGAAGATGATAAAGCCTTTCCCATTTGAACATAACTTCAGCCGGAAGATGTGTGTAGGAAGATTGTCCATTATCGTTAAAATGATAGATGAGAGAATCAAACCCGACGAGCAGAATACGAAAAATAAGAGGAGAGAGGTGAAGTAAACGATTGGAATACGAAGGTGATAATCCGCTTAAAGGGTTAAATATTGACTTCACGGTGGCAATATCTATCGGTTAGATTTTCCTACATGCCATTCCCTTTCAGTGTCGTCTTTGTCGGCTCGAATCCCTTGTCAGTCTGTAATCTCGAGCCAAACAAATCCGAGATCTTTGCAGAAAAGGTCTGAGGTGATGCCACCGCTTTGAAAAAGAAGAAGAAAAAAACGACCTAAGTGGGAGACCAAGAAAATTTTCAGCAGAAAATAAGATAGGATTCGTCTTTATTTGTAGAAGATGGGAGAACGCACTAGCAAATCAACAGCGGAGATAAGCGGGAGAGATAAAGATGGGGGCCCCTACCATGAAAAGATAAAAGAAGACGAGCTGAGCGAGAGATACGATAAAGTTGAGAAAGACAGAACTCTTGGAAGAAGCAATACAATTTCTAACCCGCGCCTAGATTTTAAAAAGAGACGTCCTCCTGGTAATCTTCATCCATGCTTAGAAGAGAGTTTTAAAGCATACACGGTCGCTCAGAAAAATTCAGAGAGAGTGAAAATACAAGAGGAGGTAGCAAACCTTGAGGAACCACTAACCAATCGAGGATGTTTCAACCCAACACACTTGAGAGCTATCGTTACTTGCTGAATATGGGAGATGAAGAGTTTGAAGCCATGTTTGGAATTCAAACCATGGAGCTTGGCCCTTCCGCCAATGACGTCTAAGATCTCGATATAGATAGGGACAACAACAACTAGGGTCAAAGGAAGCGTCGTCGGCGTCACACCGAGCGTCAGGTACAAAGGCTTGAAGATTTCTTCACAGGGTGCCTTATGCCAGATGACAGACAAAGAATGGAACTGAGCCAAGAATTAGGGCTGAATCCCATGAAAATCAAGTTTTGGTTTCAAAATAGGCGAACTCGAGTAAGGACTCAATATGAGCACCATGAAGTCGAGTTTTTAAGAGCTAAAAATGAAAAACTCCGAGCAGAGAACAAGAGGTATAAGGAAGCTTTCGACTCCGCCACCTGCCCCAACTGCAATAGCTTCTTCACCCTCGACGAAAGGCAGTATCTGAGGATCGAAAATGCACGAGTTCTATTGGAGGAGGGTATAAAAAGACCGGTCCTATTGGGTTAGCATTGATGCCTCCCGAGGAAGAGGGGATGTTGTTGAAACCTGATTTTTAATCACATTTTCTCTTTAAAATTAATAAAAAAAATTTCATAAAAATTCATAAAATTAAAAAATCAACTTTGGAGACCTTGGCCAAGCCTAGGGAACCAATTTTGACAAAAAAATTATTTTCATATTTTCAGTATTTTATTTTCGAAAATTCATAGAAAATCAAGAAAAAATGAAAAAATTACAAAATCAACTTTGGAAGCCTTAGCCAAGTCTAAGGAACCAATTTTGAATAAAAAATAATTTTCATATTTTTTGTATTTTTTAATATTTTTCGAAAAATACAAAAATACTTGAAAATTAGGAAAAATTAGCATTTGAGGCCACAAAAATGTGAAAAACTAGTCAATATTTTTTATTTTAATTTCTCTTCATTTTGGCCAAAGAAAATCTGTAAAAATTAATTTGGAATCGAGAATTACTTTCTTAATCTCAATTTCAGATTAATTGAAAAAATTATGGAAAATCATCTTAGCCTTGTAATTTTCGATTTTAGCATTTCTGGAGTCGTGATATTGTCCTCTAATAGTCCAAATTTTTC
>JAGVVM010002405.1:0-10516 GCA_019149425.1 Psidium friedrichsthalianum
AACAAACCATAGAAGTCACTGCCTCGTCAAACTTCAAATACCACTGACAAGAAGCCTGCTTCAAACCATAGATAGACTTCTTGAGTTTACAAACCATGTTCTCCTTACCGTCTCTTCAAAACCCTCTGGTTGCATCATATACACATCCTCATCTAGGCTACCATTCAGAAAAGCAGTCTTAACATCCATCTGATGAAGCTCAAGATCATAATGTGCAACCAAGGCCATAATAATGCGAAAGCATCCTTAGAAGAAACAGGAGAAAATGTCTCAGTATAATCAATACCTGGCTGCTGGGTAAAACCTTTTGCTACTAACCTCGCCTTATAGCGATCAACTTTTCCTTTGCATCCCGCTTTGTTTTGAACACCCATTTACCCCACCTGGTCGATGACCATCAGGTAAATTCACAAGCTCCCATACACCATTTTGTGACATCGAATGCATTTCATCTCTCATAGCCTCAAGCCATTTATCTACATGGGAACTAGCAACAGCTCTTGATAACTCAAGATCTGCTAAAATAGCATCAGACTCCCCAGATAAACAACATAATCATCACCAATAGTTGGTCTCCTCTGTCTAACAGACCTCCTACATGGAACCTCATAGGAAGTATCCTGAGAAGAAGACCCAGGTTGTGCTGAAGCACCATACTTAACAGGATGTTCAACAACGATGTCATCGGGCACAGTAATACATCAATACGTGGGACAATGGAAGGAAATAACACCCTCTCGTTCTGCTCAAAAGTGTCAGTAACATCACATCAGCACTAACAGCATCAGCAACATCAAACTCCAAGAATTTAGCATTTGCGGAGTCTATCACCGTCCTCCCACGACTGGGACAATAAAACCTGTACCTTTAGACCTATCAGGATACCCAATGAAAAAGCAACGAGTAGTCTTTGAATCATTTTACTCATCGTGGGATTAAAATTTTCACCTCAGCAGGACACCCCCACACACGAAAATGTCTAAGGCTAGGTTTACGACCAGTCCACATCTCAAAAGGTGTTTTAGGCACAGATTTAGAAGGAACACGGTTAAGGATATACAAGGCAGTTCTAAGCGCTTCACCCCACAAAACTTGGTAGGTTAGACCTATTCATCATGCTTCTCATCATGTCCATAAGGGTGCGATTCCGCCTTTCGGCCACACCATTCTGTTCAGGCGTATAAGGCATGGTATACTGTGGAACAATCCCACATTCCTGCAAGTACTTGGCAAACGGTCCCATTTGCTGCCCGGACCCCTCATGTCTACCATAGTACTCACCTCCACGATCAGACCTTACTACCTTAACAACCTTCTCTAACTGCTTCTCCCTCAGTTTTAAAAAGTTTGAATTTGTCGAGAGCTTCTGACTTCTCTTTAATGAAATAAAGATAGCCATATCGAGAGAAATCGTCTATGAATGTAATAAAATACTTATGTCCACATAAGGTAGTAGGATAAGGTCCTGAGATGTCAGTGTGAATGATTTCTAGAAGCTCTGAGTTACGAGTAGACCCTTTCTTTTTAGATTTTGTAAATTTGCCTCTAATGCAGTCGACACAAGTCTCCATGTCACCAAAATCAAGAGAAGGTAAAATATCATTTTTGACTAACCTTTGAATTCTCTCTCTCGATATGTGACCTAAACGTTTATGCCATAGGAGACAAGAATTTTCAGCACACAAGGATCTCTTAGAAACACTAGACTCAACAGCAAAACTTTGATATAGGTTAGGAGAAAGAACAAGCTGATATAATCCATTATTTAGAATACCGGAGCCAACAAGTTGAGAGTTCAGGGACAACTGAACTGAGCCACTTTGAAAAAGAAAAGAATATCCACTAGTGTTTAAAGCAGAAATAGAAATCAAATTTCGCCTAAAACTAGGAACATAAAAAACATCTCTCAAAATGAGTACATGACTCGACTCTAACATAAGCCTAACAACTCCTATTGACTCCACTTCAGCTTCGAGATCATTTCCTACTTTTAGCTTCGACTCCGTCTCACTTGGTTTCCTTACGCTCCTGAACCCCTGCAATGTCATAGTAACATGTACAGAAGCACCACTATCAATCCACCAGGAGTTAGGTGAGACGTCAACTAAATTGGATTCGAAACAGACATGGGCTAATGAGTTACCTCCAATTTATTTTGCTCTTGATGAGCCTTTAACTTGAAACAATCTTTCTTTAGATGACCAGTCTTTTGACAGTAGAAACACTTGACATCTCTCTTAAAAGCAGCTTTAGGACCTCCACCACTCTGATCATGACCATGCCTTTTAAAGCCCTTAACATTCTTAGAAGCACCGGGGTGAAAACGTTTAGTAGCCTTCTTACCCTTACCATAGACAGCTTTAGGAGCAGACACAAGAAAAGCACTTTCATTCTTCTCCCTCTTAAGCTTCTCCTCCTCGCCACACACTTACTAATGAGATCATTTACAGACCAACTCTCATTTTGGGAATGAAAGCAGTTTTGATTTGAGAGAAATTTGGAGGCAAGGAATTGAGAGCATGGAGAATGATGAACTTATCTGGAAGAGGAATCTCAAGGGTTTTGAGCTTAGACTGGATATGGACCATTTGCAGAATATAATCTCTTACACCTCCCACATTATCATAAGACATACTCGTCAACTTCTTCAGAAGGACACTTGATTCAGCCATATCGGGTACTAGGTACCTTTCCCCCAGCGCTGTGAGCAACTCCCTGGCAGTAGCGGTCTCGGGTAAACCGCTCAGCAAGTGTTCTGAAATAGATCTCCTCATGGCTAGAAGGCTCATATAATTTGAGTGTTCCCACTTAGCAAAATGCTCCCTTTGTGTAGGAGTACTAGCCTCCGTAAGCGGAGCGGGGCGATTTACACGCAACGCAAGGTCCAGATTAACATATCCCAGGGCATACAGAAGATCATCCTTCCACTTCTTATAATTAGATCCATTCAGGACCTCAACAACACCAACACCACCATTGTTCAAAGCAAGAGTGACTGAAAATAATGCAACAATTAATAAGTAAGCAAAATACAATAGTCAATAACATAGACTATCAACGAGAAAATCTCATACAGCACCAAATGCAGAAAATCCAACACGTTTGGGCAGAAGGACCCCACACTAGCACAGTCAAGACTCTCAAACACCCTCAACAAGTCCGAGAAAATTTCACCTGTCACTTCAAGTGAGCCGCTTTGGCGGCCAAACACCCAAAGCACAAATGTGAGACCTCTCACTTATTGAGAACACATGCGATTGCGAGAAAACTTTAGCTGTCACTCTGGCAAGACCACTTTGGCAGCCAAGCAACCAAAGCACAAATCCAAAGCGACTCACCCTGAATGCACATGCCCGCGAGGTACCCCATCTGTCACTGCAAACGGCTACTTTGGCAGCCAAACACGCACAGCACAAATATGAAGTGACCCCACATGCTTACTCTGATTAATCAAAATAACTTGTTGCCCCAGTCACTAAATCAACGGACAACGGTATTTAAACAATTAATAATTTACTAACACACATATGTGTATATTTTAATTTGCCACTTTTAAAGAAGGTGTAACCGCTCTCCGATGTCACTTAAAAGTGATCATTAGAAAAAAAAAATAATTTTTTTTAAAGTTATTATTTTATTATTATTTTAATACATCATGAATGTGAAAAGAAACTTTGCGTGGGTGGAATCCCACGTCCCCAACAAGTGCTGTATATTGCAGCTTAAAAGTCATTATTTTAGTATTATTTTATTATTACTTTAATAGATTTAACTATTCATCGTCTTCTTCCCCAGGAAAAGAAAACCAGAGACGACGTCGACTCCTTCGCTCGTTCATCCGCCCGATTCAACTCCGATAGGCCACCATAAACAAAAACAATTAGTGGGTTTTTAAGATCTCGTCGGCACGAACACTTAGGTCCAAAAATCAGTGAAAACGATGAAGTATTTTGCCCGAAATTGAGCGAAAACCACTCGGGACGCAAGAAAACCCTAACCCGAAATTCCTCCGCGAAATCCGTCTCCGGCGAACAACCACATGCCGAGACACCTTAGGGCTTTTGCCCCCCATGGTGGTGCGACCCTACCGATCCGAAACCGAGTTGTGACTTGCCGGAATTTGGCCGGAATCGGCAAAGAATCCCGCCGGCCAGAAAACCCTAAATTTGCTTTACTCAAAACTCACGAAATTCACCACACCATCTTTTGCGACAATGCCCGGACAAGGCTTTGGTTTCCGAACTACACGAACCCTATTCACAGATCCGTGTTTTTGTTTTAAACGAATTTCAAGAACACAGATCACAACCAAACATAAATTGATCTAAATCGA
Source organism: Psidium friedrichsthalianum (assembly GCA_019149425.1). Classification (NCBI taxonomy): domain Eukaryota; kingdom Viridiplantae; phylum Streptophyta; class Magnoliopsida; order Myrtales; family Myrtaceae; genus Psidium; species Psidium friedrichsthalianum. Next base: position 4,334 of record JAGVVM010002405.1, read on the forward strand.
ATTACGACCTGCTCTGATACCACATGTAAGACTTTCAATCGCAATTCAGGATCACCGTAATCGATTTAGGTCAAGGAATTACAATAAATAAACACGTACCTGTTTGCGCCATGATCTCGAGTTTGCACGTGAACGCTGAGATCTACAATACGATGCGACGTGGAAGCAAGATCTGCGAGAGACGAGAAAACCGTGCCCTAGGTCTTCCTCTCCCTCCTTACGCGACGGCCGATGGAACTGTCGTTATGTTTTTTCGTAAGTGGAGATGGGACCTAGCGCTGATAATATAACAGTGATTAACCCTTCCATCACGGGCTCACATCAACACACGGGCCTACACCTTACGCCGTCCAACCCACATCAACAATAAAACTGAGATGCGCAAAAACCCAATAAAAGATCACCCAAACATCAACGGGCTATCATGCATTGTCTCGAATACATAATAATTGATTATAGCCCAATAGGACTTTTATAAAATAAAATAAAATAAAATAATAAAAGTAAATATAAAATTCCAACATATTAGTCTAACAAGGCCAACTAAACAAGTTCTGGAATGCATAAGGGAGCTTCAAGGATGTTGATTACCCTTATAATAAGTGCTTTTTATATGAGAATCAATTGAAGATTGAGAACCCGTGCTCTGTATCATACGTATCAGCAATATTGCCAGTGAGATTGGTTGAAGAGTTGGGATCCAGGAGTTTCGCTGTGCCAAAATCGGATACAAAAGCCTGCATTTCATCGTTGAGTAATATGTTGTTGCTAGATACGTCTTGATGAACAATAGGCTAAGAACAATTATGGTGCAAGTAAGACAAGGCGTGCGCCACATCCCGATGACGTTCACTCTCTTGGGCCAATCTAGTTCCATCACTTTGATGTCGTTTCTCAATGTTGAAAATAGACTCCCCTCTCCATGTACTCATAAATCAAGAACAGCATTGCCAGTGCAAGCAGAAACCATAGAACCTAATTATTCTCTGATGTCACACTTCCATCAAGTGCTTCACTTTGTTTCTAAAGCTCCTGTCGAAAGACGGGTCCTCTGCTTCGAAATAATGAAGTTTCTTCAGGGCCACAATCTTCCCGCTGGGCAATTCTGCTCTATAGACACTGCCATAACCACTGGTTTCAATGCAATACTTGATGTTGAAGTCTTCTATTGCTTCGACTATATCTTCATATGCATTCTTCCCATCGTAATTCCTTATGGACATGAAATGTCCATCTTTTTCTGCTGTCTCCTTTGTGTCATCGCTCTTCATTCCACGTCTTAAGAGAAAGCAACAACCAAGAACCGTAAAGAACAAGTGCATATAGCCAAAATAAGTACAACCGTAGTCCGATCAGCTCTTGAAGGAGGACGACCCTTCACAGTCTCCTTCACAATGTATAGGCCTTCGTTACCAAGAAACGCATCACGTGAATAAGCAGTGAGAAGGAGATTCGAAATCAGCCTCGCGAACAGAATGTACGATAAGTTGATGGATTTTAAGTGCAACAGCACCAAAAGGGATTCAGGGATTGCGCCAGAAATAGAATTGTTGTGGAGATCGAGGTAAAGCAACAAGGTCAAACGACCAAACTCAACAGGAATTTGTCCGCTGAAATGAGCTCAAATTTAGATGAGTGAGACTCTCTAAGTTCCTATGTCTGACAGAACCGGTCCGCTGAAATTGTTCAAGCTCAAATCCAGGTGACTGATACTCTTTATGTTTCCTATTTCTGATGGAACGGATCCAGTCGATAATTTGTTTCCTTGCAATTTGAGGTATGCCAAGTTGCTCAAGTTGCCTATAGACGAAGGGATCATACCGTCCAGCTCATTGTCACCGAGAATCAACTGGACTAGCCCCTTTAGAGTACCGAGTTCCCGAGATCAGACTGCGGATTAGATTACCTTGAAGGTTGAGTGTTTCGAGCATCGTTAAGTTCTCTAGACAAGGAGGCAACCTGCCAGAGCAAACGAAAGACTACATTTAACATTTACTAATAGTTCGGAAAATATATTGAACAAATTGAAAGTTGTATTGGACATTGAGCAAAAAATTAGGAATCATTAATATCATTTCCCTTCCCCGTAATCCACCATGAAAATCATGCACATGGCCTTCTTCCTAGAAGATTTTTATTTACATGTATATATAGCCACAAAAAGTACAACTTTTCCAACTCAGCAAAAAAAAAAAGGAAAAATGAAAAAGAAAAAAAACCTTTCCCACATAGAATTCGGGGACAATGGTGCAAATGGTTCATAAACTTAGATCAATATGCAGTATCATCCTAACTTTTCAATTTGTTCAATATGGATCATGAACTTTGACCCAATGCATAATGTCATCCCTAAATTTGTAATTTATTCAATGTGGTCCCCAATGTAGTCCATAGACTATATGAACATGTTTGAAAGTTCATGGACCAAATTGAATATTGGACCAAAGTTTAGGATCATATTGAACCAAAAAAAAAATTAGGAATGACGTTGGATTGAACTTAAGTTCATAAATCAAGCATTTCAACCTTATTGAAATAAGAAAAATAACGGTTGTCCTATATATACTGCTTCTCACTCCTCTAGCATAGTCTGGAAAAAAGTTTAACACGACTAAAATAATTTGCAGAAGCCCATACTTTTATAACCTCAATCACTTTCTCCAAATTGCAGCTCATTTTATCGACCTATCTCTTTATTAGACATCACTAATGACCTTACGCATCACTTAAATCCGATGAGGCTTCTTTTTATCTACCTTCCCACCATGATCTTTTATCATCTCAAGCTGATCCCATGGACATCTCATGGAAGGGCTTCCCAATGGTAAGCGTTTCGAGCTAGAAGGCTTCCGACACTTGCTTCATGGTTGGTCGGACTTTAGAATAGCACTCACGCAAGCAGCACTCAGAGAACTATCAACGGGATAATACTTCTTGCAGAGAGTTCTCTCTTGGAGAGGCAACCACTGGGTCTAACATTTTATCCAGCTGTATCTTCTCCAAGGGTGTCATCACACAGTACAATATCTCCGAATGCACGCTCATCATTGTTTGTTGGAAATATAGGATGAAATAGCATTGGCGCTAATTGATCATCATTGATTGATATGATAAGATGATCATTGGCGTTGATTGAGCATCGATATATGATATATTGTCTTTCATTGTTTATTTAGAACTAATGTACAATAAGGGACTCATGTTTTTTTCATTTTGTTAATTAGACTCTAAGTGTACTATAAATAGGGTTGTACTCATACAATTTTAACATGAGAAAGCAATACATTTTTTTCCTCCATTTTTGCTTTCCATCAGCTTTCATTTTGCTCTATTCTGACATGATATCAGAGAATTCACGCATCATTCTTTAGCTTCCGAAAACAATTCTTAGCATCCCCATATCATTCGTTAGCCTGCAAACAAAAAAATGTCTGACAATCAGAATTCAAACTCTAGCACATCAAATAAGCCCACCATCACCTTCAGTATCATGCCTAGATGCATCCAACATAACTGAAGAAAACCAGATGGCCCTTTTTGTATCGTTATCAAAACGCATTCTTCTACTCAAAAACTCATCCAATAGAATATAAAAATATATATTTTCTGAACAAAAGTTTTTCCTAGGATAGAAATTTACCAAACGCACTCTTAAGTTTACATGAATGATTTTTCGACCGAAAATTCCCTATGTGGCATTAAGATCCTATGAGTCACATGGAACGATTAATAGAAAATTAATGCGACAATGTATCTTCAAGCAAGAAAAAAAATCGCACTAAAAACGCATAATTGATCAGTTTTAAGAATTTATCGCACTAATTTTTTGGAAAGTAGAATATTCTGCTATCGTGAATCTCAAACTTTCGCGTTTTATGATTCAATCAGAATTTAAGTTAGTATATGAATCCAAATAAAAAGGAAAAAGAAAAAAGAAAAAAGAACATATACAAGAATGCACGTCTGCAATTCGAGCGGCGAAGAAGTCAAGGTCATCGGCGTTTCATGTGTCGATTTTATACGACAACCGTACCTAATTACACGGTAGTACTCTTTTCAGGTTTTTCAGGCGTGTTGAATTGGATCAGTACGTGTTCGATGGTACTGGGAAGTCAACGTCTTCATGACCACTTTCATTGATGATGATTGGCCACGAATTTCTAATCCATCGTAAGGGAAAGGTCATGGACTGATTTTTCAGCGTTTTTCTCTTTTTGGACTCACATGCCTTCAACTTACAAAGCAAAGGAAATTAGTTGGAGGTAAATGTGTCATGGAATATTAATTTTTTAATGTTATTATTGTTCGCGCGATCTGTGATCGGGAATATCTTTCATCGAAATTCGACTTCGGTTTTTTATTTAAAGGGTTCTGCGGCTCTGTTCTGAATGAAGAAAATGGACGAACTTGCGTGAATTGGATAGTGACTAATGAAAGCGGGGGAAATTCGGATGATTTACGGCTACAATACTCTACTTGCGGAAATTTTGGTATAGATTACTGGAATCTGAAACTACAGGTATGAAAGTTGCGAGGAAAGTTTAAAACTAAACTGCGAACAAACAACGAAAGCAACAAAACGTCAGTGAAAAACAGAGTATTTTTCTGGATGGTTGTTTTTCGATCCCTCCTTCTCCCTTTTTTTCCAGATACTTATTCTTCTTGTGCCTCGTAACCGCTCGAGCAGTTATTCTTTAATTTCAACATTCAATTTCCAACCCATCGCTTGTCCTCCACGATCTCAAAACATGATTCATGAAATGGCACACATGCTCTTTGTGGCGCATACCGTTTTCAGTAACTTCCATTTTTGAATGATTCTCCCTTCAACGTGCCGAAAAGACCTGTTCGCAGCCTCATGAGTTTTGGCTATTGCACTTCCCCGACTTCGGCATGAAACTTTCGGGACTGTGCGATATGCCGACTCCAGTATAGCGTTCCTTTCATTCAGGAATACCCCTTAACCGTCCCGAATGCTGCGCTACTTCTCGATAACATGCGTTCGGCTTTTTATTCTGTTAAGATCATTTTTCGTCTTGCCTTACTTCGAATCCTACCCCCGTTTCTCCCGATGATACTTACATCCCTGAATGGAAATACGTGGGTTTTGTCCTTTGATGTAACGTTTCCTTCTCACCTACTTATGGATTTATTGACGGTACTCCTTTTCATACTGTCATCTCCGAGAATCACCATTTGGCAGACAATTTTTAGGTGCACCATATGCCCCATTTTAAAAAGAATTAAGAAAAGTTTAATTCTTTAAAACTCTCAAGTTCTTCCTTTCCCAACGGGCGTCTTTTCTTTTCTTCTGACTGCATGTCGTCTTTCTTGTATCTTAATACCCGTCTTTTCAACTTCTTTTCTTCAAACGGTGCAATCTCGCGTCGTTTCTCCTAAATTCATTCTCCTTCTTTGCATCAAACGACGCTTTCCCTCATCGGGGGTTTCATCGCCCTTTTCAAATCAGCTATAAACTGTTTGTCCCCACATATAAATTTTTGTCCTATTCTCTTAACCTTCGTTTCATTTTCGCGCTTTCGCCTGTCTTTCTCTTTCTCCAGAGCTCCTGTCGAAACCCTAACGTCATCCCTCTTTTCTCATCAATGGCGTCTCAGCTTCAACTTTCTCCTCGCAACGGTTTTGACCACTTTTCCGACTTCTGAATCAGACATTTGATGACCTTCACTACTTCTCCCTCTGAAGTCAAGACGGTACTTATTCGTTCGTCCTAGTCCTGCTGTTTACAATCATTTTTTTTGCTCCAAGAGTTTCTCTGATGTTTTTTCCCTCGTCACCTGACTGAGGTTCCTTCCGATTATCATCAACCCATTCAGTTTCATCATTGGGTTTCCAGCCTACCGGTTAGGGCTTTGTTTTTCCTTTCGACCAGTTTGTTTTACCAATGTCTCTCACTTTCTGCTTCTAAGTCTGCACTCTAGGATGACTCCAGATTCCACGATGCCCTTCGCTTTCCTGTTTTGATTTCCGCCTGAACTTTGAACTAATCGGTGCCCTGTCCGTTTTTGGTCGTCGTCCCAAATTGCTTCTTTTTCCCTTTTGCCCCCATACTGTACCCAATCTCTCTCAAACAACACACCCCATGATCGAATCGCGGGGGATATACTCGTTGCTCTGTTCGAGGAGAGAACGGGAGGAAGGACATGGGGGGGGGGGGGGGGG
>JAGVVM010002406.1:0-27266 GCA_019149425.1 Psidium friedrichsthalianum
CCTACTTGTAGGACTCACATGATCGAACCCTTTTAGTAGGTATCCTGTCTCTGGAGAGCCCTTCATTGGAAAACCCATATCGGAACATTTCCTTTTTCAAGACCTCCTTAATTCACCAAGTTGCTCTCCTACCGCACAAAGTCCTTCTTTCAGGCATCCTTTCGGTGATCCCACATTTGGAAGATCATGTTCAAATTCATTCGTCAGGCACAAAGTCTCTCTTACAAGCCTTTTCTTCGTAAACCTCTCGGTAATCGCTTAGTAGATTCCATTCTCAGGATTCTATCATGGTATGACCCCCATACAGGCCAAAATGCGGCAAATACTCTAAGTAGTATAGTATCGCCACTAGAATGCCTTTTAATAGGAATTCTGTCATGGTTCCTCACATACTCGTTCAAACTTAACCTCTCCATGTCCTTAGAAATGAATCTTTGGGTGCCTGTTCAAATCATTTAATTCCGGCAACTGCCATTCTCAGGCAGTGAGTGCCAGGTAAACTCTCTTCTCTATCCTCCCTCACTTCATGCATACAGCGCCTTCCTCCACAGACTGATTCAAATTACATAGACGAATTGGAATCACCTGTCATGAGTCCTTTGTATTTTCGTAGTTTGAGTCGATTATATTCAGGTGTCATCTCGTTTTGTAATCAACCTTTCCCGTGCTTCCTTTCAAAGGGGTACTGTGACACTAAGAAATACTTGATGTTTAATCATCTTTTCTCTTCTATATTATAGAAAATTCCTAAAAAATTCTAAATTAAAAAATCAACCTTGAGAGACCTGGCGCAAGTCTATGAAACCAATTTGACCAACAAACTGATTTCCTATTTCCGTATTTTTCAGCATTTTTTTTATTTTCGAAACTAATAGAAAATCCTACAATTCATAAATTAAAAAAATCAACTTTGGTGCCTGGACAAGCCTCTGGAACTAATTTTAGACCCAAAAACATGGTTTTTCATATTTTCGGTATTTTGTCAGCATTTTTTATTTTCGAAAATTAATACAAAATCTATAAAATTCTACAAATCAACTTTGGGGGATCTTGGACCAAGCCTAGGGAACTTATTTTGACCGAAAATATTTTGCATATTTTTTTTTTTTGTGTTTTTTAATATGTTCAGAAATAGAAATATATTTTAAAAGAAATTGCATTTTGAGGCCAACAAAATACAAATAAATAGTCAATATTTTTCTTTATTTTTTACCTTTTCATGTTGGCTCTATAACAAATTTTCCAAAAATAAAATTCGGGTCATATGTTCCTTCCGAGCAAAATCTCGAATCGACCTTAAAAAAAATCTAATTCAGTCATTTTTATTTTTGTTTTTCACATTTTAGGAAGTTTGTGACATGATCCTCTAATGTTTGAATTTTTCTCTTGGTCGCAATGTATCCCAGAATGACTCATTTTGTAAAGGGGTCTTAGTTGAATTTTGCATTAAAATCCAATGACTAGAGTGCAAATAACTAACACTTTGAGGATTATTTTGTAAATAACCAAAAGAAGAGTTTGGAGAAATTAGAATAGTGAGAGGAAGAATAGAGAAGAAATATAGAGAAGAATAAGATTATACATAGATAGGAAGATGGAAAGAATATGGAGAAATTCTATAATATAGAGAAGGGAATATGGAGATGAAGAATAGTTTGTGAGACTTAGCATGGGAGATAGAGATGGAAAGGAAAGATGAAGATTGTGAAGGAAGAGTTAGTGGAGAAATTAGATGGTAAGATAGATGCGTGGTGCTATACAAGTAGGAAGTCGAGACTTAGAGGGAGATTTTTTGTAGAGAAATTTGAAGAATATTTGAGAGGGTTTTGGGGAGATTGATAGAACTTAGAGACGGAAAAAAACAAAAAGACGAGAGATTCTTTTCCCAAAAAAGAATCTTGAGATGTTGGACCATTAAATTAAAAGTGTTACAATCACCATTTCTCTAACCGATCATCATAAGCCCACGAGTTTCATCCCCCTTCGTTCGAGCGCAATCTTGGTTCCATAGTGGCATGAGGTTCGAGTCGTAATCAAATCCTTCAATCAGGCTAACGATAATAACCATTAAAATCTTCGAGGATGTCGTTTACCATCATTGAGATTGATTTAAATTTCAATTATGCCGTGTCATATTCACATGTCCTATTTGTATTGCATTTTTCTGCATTTTTCGCTTAAAAATCTGAATCCAAATTGGGCGGCAGATTCTGCCCATACTTTAGTGTGTAATGTGATCTCTTGTATTTCCATAGCTTCTACTTTTAATTTTTGCACCATCAAACCCCAGAATGCGTAGGCCGACCCCCCGTTGGCTGTTTCTTATTTCACTTGCCTTTTATTTTGTTGCAATTTAATTTTTTGGCACTATCAAAGTCCCAAATGGAAGGCGACCCAACGTTGGAGGTTCTTTATTTATTGCTTTTACTTTTCTGCAATGTAATTTTCTGCACAAGTTAAACCCAGAATGGAAGCTTTCAAATACAAATTACCAAAAATGGTCATTCATTTGCCTGTTTATATAGTATAAGCTCATGCATACGTTGCTATGCCGCATATGTATTCCGTTATTGTCATTAATTCATGCCTATTCATAGCAACAACAAAAAAAAATTCAAAAGAAAAAATTCCAAAAACTAGGAAACCGAGCCATTTCGACTGGCCAGATCTGTTTTGGCGTTGATTTCCCTGCCTAATCTATTCAAATGACGATTTTTGGCCCACATAGGCAAATTGTCTTACAAAATTCTGAAAAATTCAAAAAACATCCCAAAAATTAGGAAACGGGCCATTTCGCCTGCCAATCCTTTTTTGCATAATTTTCCTTCCTGATCTTATTCAAATATGACGATTTTCCCCTCATGAGGTAAATTGTCTTGAAAATTATCAACAAATATTCAGAAAAAATCCAAATGTTAGGAACGGGCCATTTCAATTGGCAAATCCTTTTTAATGATTAGTCGTATGTCCGTATCATTCTACATTCTATGCCGAACTTGCGTGTCCACGTTCGCCCACGAATGTGTGGTTCATGTTTGCATGTCATATTTGTATATCTATGCTCACATGTTCATGATTGCATGTCCACGTTCCGGATGTGATAAATTCGCAGTGTGGCTATATTTACCTCTTCACGTTTTGCTTATTCAGGCACCATTAACCGTCCATGGTAGTTCCATTTAAAAAAGTGAAAATACGAAAAGAGAACACCTATTAGCGCCTTAGATTAAACCAATCTTTGATTTGCCAACAAATTAGAATATCCACGGAATTAAGGTATCGAAAGGGCATTAGTTTAATTAAACTAGTGTAACCAGTCCCCCGAACTCATAATCTCTGCTCGGTAAAATAATTTAGTTCTCGCCTAATTTACTGTGTGGTTTTCTAATCGACTTCCTAAAACAGTGATTAGCTGGCGACTCAAATTCCCTAAAATCATATGATAACAAAAAATCAAGTTCGATTGGTGAGGAGCTTGGTAGAGTCCGTATTTTGGTTGTTAATCTAATTAATAAGCCTAATAATCCGTTAACCTGAAATTTTTCCCGATCGAAATTTTTGGGGTCGCAACACCAGGGACGCGAGCGATGCCCAAGCTTGACCCTCAACAATTCCCTTTGATTATAAAAACCCTTTGTGGGTCCAACCAAGAACCTAGATCTTCACATCTTCCAATGAAGATACTGCAAAAGGGCACCTGGGGGCGAAATCATACACAAGACAAGCATTCTCCCTTGCCCTTTGAGCATAAACACCTCTCAATCTAATGAGTTCTATGTCTTAGCCGCAATTACCAAATTTAAGTCTGTTCACGAGTTGGCTTCCTTCGATTTGGCAGGCTTTCACATTGATGCTCCTGATAGCCACAGTAGTCCCATCCTACAGTATGCCTCTGTAGACAGATGAAGAAAGTGCTCCTTCCCACAAATTAACCTCCAAGAAGTATTGGTGGCTCGCTGACAGTCACTTCTTCCACTTGTATTTAGGAGCTTGCAGGGATAGTCCATTTCCATACGGCCATCATCCAAATGATCCCTCCACTAGAATACTCGAGGCAAACGAGGGGGAGAATGCACTCTGCTGTATAAGTCTTTGAGTGTTCAGTACTAAACCTGCGATTAGAAGCGTCAGCTTGCTACTGGCTTTTGTTTTTCCCTCTACTACGATATCGATAGAACGTTAACAGTCGCACTCGACCAATGTGACTATGATAGGAGACATCCCCACAACAGAGCCGCTCATGGGAGTTCGATGGTGAATTTTGAGCAATGGTTCGGTCTTGCAATATGTCTTGCACATTTACTGACTCTGGGATCGGGGGAACAGTCTTGTTTGTGTCCTCCCACGGGCTGTGCAATTCGTGATGTTATCGAGATCGTTGCAATTTCTGAGTGAAGGAAAGCAAATCGCATAGACCTGGGTTATTCTTATATTGCACCGTTCCTCCAATTTCTTTAGAGCGGGAGGGACAGTCCAAAAGAGAATTGTTTCGTTCATCAGAGCCTGCAGTTCTGAAATGATAGCTACTTTCACCGGGATCAATCGGTAATCCGATTAAAGCTCAAGTCAGCCTCTTAAGGTCTTGCAAATTGCCCAAGCCAATAGAATATCATCAAATAATTTTTATTGCTCCAAGGCAAGAACGCTCAGCTTCTTCAAGGATCCCATTTTCGGGGAACATGGTATACCATTGAGCTTTACACAAGTTGCAGCAACCCTTGAAGGCTGTCATATTTTTCTCCAATTTCATAAGGTCTACGCCATACGTCAAATTATTCACATTGAGGTAAAAGATCTAACTTGCCACTGTCAGAGAAACTTGGCTCACGAGGCCCTTCCCTTGCACGAGATGTTAGCCACTTTCTGACGTTTGTTGCACGCCACCCCGACAACCCACCGCCACAGGAGTCGCCATTACTGGTCCCCGAGGCCGCAAATCTTGTTCTCCGATCCAAGGAGGCCTTTATCTCCAATGAGAGCCCCAGCTCCCCATTCCACAAACGAGTCCTCTACATCAAATGCAGCAGAACAAAACCGATCAGGAGCCAAAGGGGGAACTCTTACACTTCCCCTCCTTTCCCTGTGTCCGTGACCTCTATGTTATCGGTGTTTCGCTCACGTGAGCGCGAAGTGGTGTGTTGGTGGGGGCATGGACGAAATTGGTGAAACTTGAGTTTTTTTGCCATGGCTTTGGCTATGAAGTTGCATGTTGCAATGAGAGAGAGAGAGAGTAGAGAGAGTGAGAGAGAGAGAGAGAGAGCGAGAGAGAGAGAGAGAAGAGAGAGAGAGAGAGGCCAAGAATGAGCATGGGGTTGCACTTTCACTTTTTTTTTCAGCCTTGGCAGAGCCACCCTTTCTTTTCCTCCGCTTTCTGGTGCTCTCCTCTCACCTCCATCTGCTGTTTCTTTGCGGGGAGGTTCGTTTTTTAATATCAACGCGAAAGTGGCCCCCACTCATTCTCCTTTTGCTCTCATGATAATGGGCCATGCCTTTGTCAAGCCACCTTCTCTCTCTTTTATATGGTGTATGTCTCATGTTTGTTTTTTTTGGTCAAAGATGAGATGATGATGATGATGCATCGAAGTTGAGAATCATGTGTTCAACAGCAGACTCCTCTGGGGCCGTCGTCTCTCTTCTTTTGTTGACTAATAATCTGCAATTATTTTACCTCTTCTTCTTGTCCTTTTGGCTTGGACCAATCAAGATAGAGACGACCGCCCCAAAGTCTCCTCCTTTCTTAGTGCTCCTGACTGCCTTCTTTCACAAGTTTTCCCCCTGGGAGCACGATCTCCATCTCTTGCATATCATGGATAGCTCCTTCGCTAGTGATCGTCCATGCTTCAACTGGGATCATTGGTCTTTTTATCACACTTGAACTCTAATTTTTTGTGTTTGCCGCGTGTTATGAATGAATGGCCTTTGAAGCTCTCAATTGCCGTATTAAGCTCAATTCCCTACGTCAATGCAAAATGCAATGCAGAAAAAATAAATATGCATGTATGGAGAAATATTTTTTTGGTGAGAATTAATTCTGAATTTTGTGTAATATGAATGAAAAAAGAAAAATAAATTTAAGTGTTAACAAAGAATCATTTCACACATCTCACTCCTCCCTCACGTGAAAAAGAAAGATGCCCAAAATGATGTATCTACTCACTAGGAATATTTTCAGAAGGTGACAAATGTCTGTCTCACTGTTGACCTCGGCTACACCATACTCTATGTATCACTAGTATTTAACTCGTGAACCTAGCAGTGGACAACCAAAGATAGGCATTTGACTATGTCATCTTCCTCTCTAGGGACGAAAGACACTTGGGTCATGGATAGACCCTTAGTTTGGTAGAAAATTAAGAATCAGAGAATCATGTTTTGGTCATCTCAGTTACCTTTCCTTCGGACAAAAAGGAAAAGGAAGGAAACACATGATCGTGATCATCGGCACGAAAACAGATGTGATGAAACTTCACTAGCATCACAACATGAGAGTGAGGGATGATTCTCTGGAACTGACTGTGAGAATATATTTAGTCTAATATGGACTTTATAATTATTATTATAATTAATTTTTTGTCTAATAAAGGAAAGATATCAAGTTTCCTAATTCTAATTGGATATAGAACTGGATAGTATGGATTGAGTTATTTTCTTATCCGTAATAAGGGAATAAGTTATAAACTCTCTAATAAAGCTTAAGTCCCCCTCTAAGCCCTAATGTCCACATAACCTCACATAAAAAATCATTATAAAGCGATACGTGAGGAACCATCTCATTGAAGCCAATGCATAAGGGGGTTCATTAAGGAGAAGCTCTTAAGCATCGGATCATCACTTTTCTGCATCAAGAAACAATGGATTCGAAACAGGTGCATCAATTCTTTTACTTTATGAAACTGCGGCTCACATATCTATACATGATGATCTTAGGTTTCTGCATAAGGATTAAAATCGCAGCTTACATGTGGTATCAGATCCTACACGTATTAGATCGTACCAGGAAGGAAGTGGAGACGAGCCTGAAACCCAAAGACAAGTATGCTATCTCGATTCTTAAGCCCTTCCAAGGACAATTGATTAAGGGACTACCTATTTGTTTCTAGAATTCGTTCTCGAAGCTCAACCCTCTAAGACTAGATATTTCTGATGTACAAGTTTCACAATGTGGCGAGTGAATAGCATACTGAATCAGATCATCACTGAATCAACAAGAAAACTCTAAGAATCAGATAACCATTCTGGATGATAAGAAAGAGAGAGGTTTAGGAACTCATATCTAAAATTTCACAATGATATTCAAAGATAAGGCTTCTTGGGAGGATCTGAGTTCTGTATACTACATATTACATGGGTGCCTTACATAGGTAGTGGATTACACAAAACCATTAAACAACCACTGATTAGATTCACAAATCCAAGAATTAAAGTTACAACAACCTTTGACCACTAAGGGTCAATTATTGTAGCACACTTAACTTATTGACACAAGCATTTTTATAGGAACTGGGAATAATAGGCTTCTGTGATTTCTAGAGGATCTGAGTCATCGGAACCTGATCCTGGGTCCTTACAGTGCCGGTACGCTTTCCACCAAAAATAGCTTTTCTTCATCAAGGTAGTGGATTACATGGGAGGTAGATGGAACATCTCGAGAGCTTAAGGGTACGTTTGTTTGTGGAGTTCCATATGAGCTAAGTATCCAAGGTATAGGGGTCCTGTGAAAGGGATCCACCCATGGATCTTGAGAATTCATGTCCATAGTGCCATCGACAATGTTGACAGACTGATTACTTTGGTGAATTGGATCAGACCATTCTGGATTTCTTCTTTGACTATCCATGAGTTGAGGGAATCCCAAGGAACTAGAATCCAAAAGCCATATCTCTAAGGGAATAATACAATTTTCCTGACATAGAATCCTTGAAGTTCTTTGTATTCTGTCGAAAGTGATGCGATACATTTGGGAAAAGTATAATGGACACGAGATACTTCCGTATTACCTTGAGGCTTATACGTAGTTGTTCCATATAAGCATGGTTTTGATCGTACATCTCCATTAGGACTGATGAATGTCCATGGTCTATGAAAAAGTATAACTCTATTTCTTTCTGGTTTTGGCCTTCCTACACGATTCTGGAATGTAAACAAGGTATTCATGCATCAATGTTTTGAAACAACTAAGCATATCAATCAACCCCTTTTGGCTAGGGTTGGAATAATCACCTCTAAGAGTTCGTCTTATCGTATGGTAAATCCTCTCAGTAGGGAATTCTATGGCAGTGGTATATAAATTGAGCATATACCAAAACATCCATTTTAATTTCTCTGGAAACTCGTCATCAAGAAACTATCCAAAAGGGTAAATGAACGAATATTGTGGATGGAGTCCTTGAGGCTTCAGCATTAAACCACCATATTCTCTCAAGATTCTTATCTGGTACTGATCAAGAAGATCTTTGAGAGTATTAGTGTTTGGACGATTTTCTTGTATTGCAATGGGAACTTCTGGAGGATAATTGTAATTATTCCAATTTCTCTGATGTCCTAAGTGTGGTAGTTACCTTAGATAGGTTCTGTATGCACCAACATGTTAATTGAGCCAATTGGTTGTTTAAGTTTGGAAGGGAAATTTACAAGCACATTTTACTTCTTGCAAGGTGCTTGGTATCAAGGAATATTTCAAAAACCATTTAGCCCATCTGAGCAGCTGAGGATGAGGGATCTGTTTCTATTTGAACTTGAGCATTTGAGGAATGGAAGACATATCCATTTCCACGAGAAAATGATGGCCGATAAAATGAAACTCAAACTTCTTGATGCCATATTTGACTGCCAAAATTTCCTTAAAAGTGAAGTGATAGTGTATTTCTGCAGAGGAAAATCTTCCACTTTTATAAGCACATATGTGGCGCTTACCATCAATCTCTTTGAGAAGTACAGCAGCCCGATATTTATCACTAGTATCTATCTGCAAAATACTTTTGTATGTGGACAGGATTTGCAAAGGAGGGAGATGCTGGAGTACTTCTTTTAAGTAGGCAACAACTTTAGTTTGCTTTGGTTCCCATGGAAGTGCATTCTTTTTTAACATTCTTTGCAAAGGGTAGAGTGCTTTAGAAATATTTGGAGCAAAGTCCTTGAAGAAATTCACAATTCCTAGAATGTTTGCACTTCTTTGCCTGTAAGGTTTTTAGAGGGAAATTTTTGCAATTCTTCGACAATATGGGGCCAAGACAGTAAGTCTCATCTTTTAAATGCATGCCAAGGAAATCAATTTCCTTTTGTGTAATGCCCCATTTTAATAGTTCTAAATATTTCAGGAAAAGACAAAATGGATTAAAAAGCCGGCTTGGGCCAAATGAATAAGGACTCAAATTGGACGAAATCGTCCCACGCGATGGGTTGTAAAATGGACAACGACCGAGAGATGGCAATTGTGCCCCAAGCCATTTAAATTCTTGACTCAAGCAAAATAAAATTTTGTAGCTTATTAAGGGACTTCAGCCCATTAGGAGGCTCTCAGCCCAACCGAGCCAAGTTTGAAGGGCCTAATGATAAGTTTGAACTAGCCCTTTTCCTTTCCTTTATTTTTGGATGGTCCTTGTGTATGGCCAGCCTAACTCTTCTCCCGATAGCCCAGCTGCATCCCGCCGCCCAAAACACAAGCTTCCTCTACACATTTTCTCCACCTCGACAAGTGCACCAACAAGAAGAGAAGACATAGGAGGAAGTCATTGTCCTCATCACCACACAGTGAAAAAAGAGGGAAAGTGGAGAACCGAAGAAACCCACTTCATTGTGTGTCGAGTCGCTTCATCTCATCGACTCCAATTAGAATCGCCGGCAACTAGCGAACCAGACTCGCATAGTAAATTCACGGTGAGTTAGGCTCCCTAACTCATCTGTTTGTTGGTCAGTGGTTGCTGTGGATAATGAAGTGAAGGGAAGAAGAATTTGGGAAGGAAATTGTTGTTAACGGAGGAGCTCTAGAGAGTAGGTAAGGACAGTGCGCTGGCATTGAGGTAAAGAACATAGGATGACATATGCGACTGAACACAAGTAGGTGGATTAGGAGAGGAGAGTACTGGTAGGTTTGCAATTCACGAGATGTTTCCTCGCGGTGAGGGAGCTTTGCCGCTAGACTATGAGCTCGCAGGGTGGGTGCACTCGGTGCATGTTAATATGGTTTAGAGTTAAGGACAGTTACGGGACTGAGGGAACCTCACTAGGGGCATAGAGGGCCAATGTGATATATGGGGATGAAGGACTAAAATGGCTGTTTAGCTCTTTAAGCTTGAACAACCGAGCTTGGATGATAACAAGCAGGAGGCTCACGCACTCAGAGGTGTTTGAGCCGAGACAACAAGGGAAATAGGAGTATCGGTTACTGTGGTTTTGGTCTTGATCTTAGGAATGGTGATGCGTAAGAGTGGAGGATAGATAGAAATATTAGAAGTCAAAGGCGAAGAGGAACCGAATTAATTACTACTACATTTAAGCTGATTGAGGAGAGTTCACAATTGAGTTTGTAGCTAGGTACCAAGTGTACGTTCAACTGTGATTGTGGTAGGACAAGATAAGTCAAGAAGGATGGTCGTCCGATGAACCAACAAAAGATCTTGAACTCAACAGACTGTAGACTCTTTAAACCAGAAATATGAGGGGTTCTGTTCTTGTGTTCAAATTAGCTATATGCAACTGAGACTCTAAATAGGCAGACGGAATCTCCTCGAGTAGTTAACGAACAACGAGTTAATTACATGAGGGGTGAGTGGGGTCGGTCTCGTATATGATTGTTTGCCATGGATTTTTAGTCATTGATCTATATATGACTTGTGCTATGTTCCTTGATCACCAATAGTTTTTACTGATTCTTTAACTGTTGCATGATTTAATATGATGGAGAGAATAATGAACACGATTCATGAAGTGAGAAATTATTTGAGATTTCATTCCCCATGGAGTGATGGAAGACCCTGTTATGTGCCTGGATAGTCCTACTATGTGACTAGATTGGTCTTGGAGGTGGAATGAGACGAACACAAAGTCGGTATATAGTCAAGTTATTTGCTACTTGAATGTGCAAATTCCTATATATTATATGATAATGGGGGTCAAATACATCACCTTATATTACTTTTGTCATTGTACTCCCTTAATGAGATATTAACTAGAAGTTATGTAATATGAATTGTCTCTATCTATGTTTCTATTGAACCGGCAAGTGGAGAAGTTGAGAATTTAACTCATTGAGATTATTATTATCTCACATCTTTATTGTTGGATTTTTGATAGGTAAGTAGCATAGTGTAGGCTGATGAATAGTGGAGTTGGTAGTCGGGTCAGCGATGAGAGTCTTTGGGTTGGGACTACAGTCCTCGATTTTTGTATAGTAGGTAGGGCCATTGGTGATTTTTTTTATGCCCCCCGACTATTCTCCCAGATATATGTAAAAAAAAACCCTATGTTTGTCGGTCATAAATGAATAAAGTGTCTTGCCTTTATTTGCCTGCTGGTTATCTTATTTAAATTTAATCATTAAGCCGATAATATACGTAATGAGCCTGCGACGCCACAGCTCTAACGACGGTGTGGAAGCGCGATCGCAACAGACGTGGTATCAGAGCATAGGTTTACCTGGAGTGATAAGGTGCACTAAAACTTTAAGGTTTAGGGTGACAATGCATGTGATTGCTATAGCTATTGACCTAGGTGACAGTAACATTTATGTTACTTATTTGAATTTAGTGACAAGTTTACTTGTTGCTTATTGAGAGAGACGATTGCGTGTAGAGCACGAGGATGGCTGATACAAATGCACAACCATTCAGGAACTGGTCATGTCGACCCGAGAATCGATAGTATCTTGCAAGCATTGACTCATGTGGGAGAATTGCTGGCCAGCAACAGGCGGCAGTTAATGCAAGGGCGAACGATCGTAGGGCACAAGGATTAGTGGAGTAGTTCTTGAAGTTGAAACCTTCGAATTTACTGAAATAGGAAAGCCTGAGGAGGTGGAATGATGGATTAAGGAGATAGAAAAGATCTTCAGGCTACTAAATTGTAATGACACAGATAAGGTGACCCTAGCAACATACCAGCTAGACAGGAATGCCATGTATTAGTGGCAGGCGATGAAGGATATGGTATTTCCTGAAGGAGTAGAGATTGTGTGGGAAACTTTTGTGATTACTTTCTATGGGAAGCATTTCTTGAGTTGCGCGAGAGATAGGAAATTAATGGAGTTTGTGGAACTAAAACAAGGAGAATGACAATGGATGAGTATAAGGCTAAGTTTTCTGAACTGTCTAGGCTTGCTCCTCGCTTGGTCGAGCATGCCGAGGATAAGGCAAAGAGATTCGAAAAGGTCTGAAACCAGAGATACGGAAGCATTTAGCGCCGTTCGGGCTAATGGCTTATAGGGAAGTGTATAATCGTGTGCAATATGTGGAGCATGAAATGATTGGAGATGAGGTGGAATCAAAGCTTGTGGGAGCCCAAGATAGTGAGAGACATGGAAAAAGGCCAATGCATCCGAGCCAAACCCAATTTAATCCTAACAAGAGACGCTTTGGAGGAAATTTCAGTAAACCAGGTGGAATGCGGATTAGAGAAAGAAGGATGAATCCTGGTGAAGCATGTCATCGATGTGGAAAGTTTCATGGATCTGCTCCATGTCCATCATTAGGAAATGTTACAGGTATAGCCAGACTGGACAACTGGTTAGGGACTGCCCATGAAACAGGATGCAGACATGAGCAGCTCCTCCTCAGCAGCCATGTGAATCACCAAGAAATGGAGGATGACAAGGTTATCAAAGGCCAGCAGCTCAGGGAAGAGTATATGCAGTTACTCAGGAGGAAGCTGAGACTTCCAAGGACATTATTATAGGTATCATCTCTATCTGTGGACATAAAGCTTATGCCCTATTCGATACGGGTGCTACGCATTCCTTTATATCTACTCGGTTTGTGAAGTTGTATGGATTAGAAAGTAGCCAACTAGAACAGCCTTTGACTATCTCGACGGCAATAAAGGAAAGTGTGCTGTCGACTCTAGTTTGCAAAAAACTGTAAGATTGAGATTGAAGGGAGAAAATAGGTGATTGATCTAGTGGTGTTACCGATGTATGATTTTGACATTATTATTGGCATGGATTGGCTAAGTAAAATGAGGGTTACAGTGGATTGTTATGGGAAGTCGATATCGTTCAATCCACTAAATGAGTCTAGTTTTGAATTTTGAGGAAATGGAGCAATTGCCTCTAAGATAATTATTTCTGCTATCGAGGCTTGTCAATTGTTGATTGATGGATGCCATTGGTATTTGGCGATTATAAATGATAAGAGGAAACCAGAAATGAAACTTGAGGAAATCCCAGTGGTCAGAGAATTTCCGGACGTGTTTCCAAAGGAATTGCCAAGATTACCTCCAAATAGAAAAGTAGAGTTTGTGATAGAATTGGCTCCTGGAAAATAGCCCATATCTAAGGCACCTTACCGAATGGCTCTAGCAGAGTTGAAGGAATTGAAGGTGCAATTGCAGGAGTTATTGAATCAAGGGTACATTAGACCGAGTGCATCGCCTGGGGCACATAGATACTGTTTGTGAAAAAGAAGGATGGATCGTTGAGGCTGTGTATAGACTACAGACAGCTAAACAAAGTGACAATCAAGAATAAATATCCACTTTCGAGGATTGATGATTTATTGGATCAACTTCGAGGAGCTTCGATATTTTTGAAAATTGACCTTCGGTCGAGATATCATCAATTAAAAATCTGAAAGGAGGGTATCCCTAAGACGGCATTCTGAACAAGGTATGGTCATTATGAGTTCCTAGTAATGCCATTTGCTTTAACTAATGCTCTACCTGCATTCATGGACTTGATAAACCGAGTGTTTAAACCTTTCTTGGATAAGTTTGTGATCGTCTTCATTAACGACATATTAGGGCCTGCATGACAACGATTCTGTTCCAAGAAAGTGATTTTGATTAAAATTACTTTTTCTGATTCTGTTTCTTGAATGAGTTTTAAAGAATTAGAACGCATTTGGTAACGCACAAAATTTCTATTCCCAAAAATAATTTCTCTTGCAATTTTTTTAATTTAAGTCTAATTGAAGACTTATTTTCAATGCACACTAAAATAATTCAAAATACACTTTTTTTAGCATGTCATAAATGAAACACAAATTTCTGTTCCCAGGGATTTTGGTGTTTGAGTATACTCTCTTTCTCTCTTGCTGGGAGTTTGGTAACTGATACTATTATTTATATGTGCAAGGATGCGGGTTGCATCGCAAAATTCTTGTTAACTCCACGAAAGTGACAGAATTCTTTGGGACTTTTGTTGGGTTAACGGCCGCATCATTCACTATACATTCCTAAATAGTTGCTTCGCAATAAGCAAAGTCATCTTTAGTAAGATGGATTGTCCATGAACTGGACTTTATGAATTCATACAGCAATCCATGATAGATGAGCAAAAGTTTTTGCCTTCAATAATTTCCCATTACATCAGTTTGGACGATAGGTATCTAAGTAGTGTTTAACTGGTAGTTGAACCATATGATTTCCTTCATCATCTATAACTACCCCTCTGTTTGGCTTATAAATTGAGCATGTGAAATTGCTTCCTTATTTACCTCTTGGACATAGCGATGAGAATTGTAAAAAAAAAAGGAGGAATAAATAAACATATGTAATCTGCAGTATTCTTTATTCAAGTCATTCAAACCTGTAACTTCACCAGACATGAACACATCACGAAACTTCCCACGAAAAAAAGATTACAAAAAAAAGGATTACATTAAACATAAATCTTGCAAAGTAGTTAAAAACAAGATTACAAAAATAAAAAATACAAAGTCATGGAATTTCATCCATATTGTTATCCCTTGCCATTTGATTTGCAATACTTTTCCTAAGCATGTTCATCTCATTAGACTCCTCATGAGATATATCATCTGCAACCTCTTCTTGTATAGGTCCACATGGGTACTCCAAATCACTGTATCGAGAAAAGTTTCTATCCATCTTGTCTTGGTCACAAATGTAATTATGAAGAGCACAACATGCAATTACAATACGTGCTTGCTTTTGAACTGTAAATGGAGGCATATGTCTCAAAATGGAAAAGCGATTTTTCAATGCCCCAAATGACCTCTCAATGACATTCCTTAGGGAAGAGTGCCTACGGTTGAACAATTCTCTTGCTGTTCTAGGTCGTCTTCCTCTACCCCTATAATCGTTCAGATGATACCGCTCACCTTTAAACGGAGTTAAAAATCCTGGAAGTGCTGCATAACCAGAATCTACCACATAGTATTTACCTACAATAAAGTATATGTACATTTGTTATGATACGCGGTTGCAATACAATCATAAAGAAAATTACTCCTTATGGATAAAGCAAATACCTAGTGGTGGTCGAGGAAATTGCAACCGAGGAGTCTCCAGTGCTGCCGAAAGGACTCGACAATCGTTGGCAGATCCTTCCCACCCAGCATACACGAATGTAAATTTCATATCAAATGAACAAACACACAGTACATTCTGAGTGGTAGTCCCTTTCCTGCCTCTATACGGGATTTGCTGCGACACAGGGACAGAAGCACTAATATGAGTGCCATCAATAGCACCTACGCAACCCTGCAATTTCATGAAAGTAAAGTGTTAAACAAGATTATCAACTACATATATTTGATGGTGCAACAACGTTATGAAAATCATACCTTGAAGTAGCGTTTATGGTTACGATCCATAAGAATCTCTTCTGAGATATCATCAAATGAAGGTGGTCTAATAATCTCTTTTGCCAATTTGAGAAATGCTTTCAACACATTATTGAAATACGTGCTGATTGTTTGTCCTGAACGTTGGAATCTCTCACATAAATCTCTATTAGAGTTACCATGGCTAACCAAAGATAAGAATATCCCAACTTGTTCATCTACCCTAACATAACAACTATCTTTCAACCAACCTCTTGCCCTCATTAAATCACATAGGTTCAGAAAAACATGTCTCTCCAACCTAAAGGTTTCATATACTCGATCCGAATGTCCACAAAGAATCTCCCTTACCCATTCAGCTCCTGACATTTGACTGTCCCTAATAGGTTCTTTTGTATGCATGGACATATCCATCACAACGATGCTCAGCCATCCTATTATTATGTCAATATCAACCTCATCCAAGTAATGATCAACAGGTGCTACTTGGCCATTAGACTCACTATTTTGTCCCTCTTCCATAGTACCTATACCATCACACAAATACAAGAACATTAATATAGATATCTAGGAATAAAAACTCAATAACAACCAATAACATAAGTCGTATAGTGAAAGCAAACCAATTATAACAATCTCGCACAATCCACCGTACCCATACCACCACACAAATAAAAGAGTCTTAACATAAATATCTTAAAAAACCAAATGAAATCATAACATAAGTCATACAGTTAAATGAAACCAAACATAGAAATCCCATGCAATCCCTAATACATTTTCCAACATATACTAAAGACGTTGAAGAAGTCCGTTTCTCATCTCAGTTGGAGTTTGGATGAAAGCCTCCCTCCATATTGCACTATCCATTGCTCGTTCCAGTGTTTTGTGGTAAAGATCTGAATCCACCTCAGGCATGCTAAGTAGGACACTAATCACAGCAGATATAGAGAAGGGGTCTACAGGTGGTGATGTGACTTGTGAGGTGGCAGCAGATTCACTCTGTTGACTTGCCCTAGGTTTAATCATCTCCTGTAAGGCTTTACATGTATCGGAAATATCACATGCTTTA
The DNA here is from genome assembly GCA_019149425.1 of Psidium friedrichsthalianum. Lineage (NCBI taxonomy): Eukaryota > Viridiplantae > Streptophyta > Magnoliopsida > Myrtales > Myrtaceae > Psidium > Psidium friedrichsthalianum. The sequence goes on from JAGVVM010002406.1 coordinate 16,807, forward strand.
CTCTTTCTTCTCCTCTTACTATTTGGAGTCCTATCCAAGTTATGCTGTCCACTTGTAAAGACTCCCTGATCAATGGGGTGTTCACCGACGTCGTTTGAATCATCGTCTGCATCAATGGGGTGTTCCTCTGACTCTGTCAAATCTTCTGCATTTCCTAATGCTTGCTCGCCAGTAGCATATGTACCACCAAATATAATGGATAGCTCGGAATACTGAGGAAATCCATCCTTTTTGAATTTTGCCCACTCAGTATTATCCTGCAATTTTCACAACAATGACATACTTATGAGTAAACCTCTTAAAACACACACACACACACACACACACACACACACACACACAGTGATCCCAAAATAATCAAAAGTTAAATGATACCTTGATGTGATGTTCCCATATACTTGGATCATCGACAACAACTGTTTTATTTACATTATCCTAACCAAATCCGGATTGTGTCAGAAGCTTAAAACTACCAAACTGTCTTCTCAATTTGTTCATCTTGTTCCTCAGCTATGTTAGCTTATATTGTTGGCCTGCCCAAGCATTGAATTCGGCTAGTATGGTATTCCACCCTGCTTTGTTGAAAGTACAAGAGGTGCGATTTCCTTTTTTTACCTCTTCTACCATCAAACTTATAAATAAGTTGGTCAAACGGTCGGTCCATCTTGCACTAAATGTATCTTTCTCGGATGCCATTGGCTACCATACGCAACCATGACATAGTCAAAATTTGAAAATATCAAAGCAAGCAGAAAACAACTACACAAGATCCAACCCACATGTTGAAAAGTTGTTGACTATCCTCAAGCTACACAAGATTAAGGAAGCACATAAATAGGTCACCAAATAGAGACAATAATATTGAATTTGGCTAATTCAAGTCTTTAAATTGCTAAACATGCTCATTAATGAAAAAAGCATCCAAATAAGTTGTCAATGAAATATGCAGTCAAGGACCATTACCTTTAATCATATGATAATACAAAAACCATTAGCAATGCAAGTATATGAAATGATAAAGTGCTGATCTGGCCCAACGCGCAAATCGTAAAATATTGCAAAATGAAGGAAAAAGTGAAAAATTAAGCAAGGCCCTTAAAACAAACAATAAGTTGCTTATGAAGAAAATATTGGATGTGGTGTGTGCACTAACTTGTCCAAACAATGAAGCAATACAAGCCGTGGTCACTGTAATTGAAATGTTTACATATTTTAGAAGGCATGGCTCTGTTCAAAGTTTTGAAGTGAACAAGAAGGCACCGTTACTGATTAATGTAAAGTAAATTTCTGCACAGCCTTTCGCTCAGTTCTTGACTCATCTGACCACATTAACTGTCACTATTGGCATCCTGAACATTGAAGATCATATTATGCAAGGATCAGTTTTAAGTTATGATGCCCATAAAGTAACACTAGTTAATGGGCGCCTTACTACTGATTAATGCAAGCAAATGTGCCAACTCTATGCACGTCCTAGTAAGCTAAGATTTAGCAGTTAAACTACCAGCATATTCTGAAACATACAAGGCATAATAGTGCGCAGCTTCATAAACCAAGTCAGCCTCAGTATCTAGAAAAGACGAAACTTGTTATCGTAGGGATGGTCACGGAGGAGAAGATGCCCTTGGCACTCCTCGTCACAATATTCCACCTACCGTCACTTGAATTATCTAGAAATCCTTGAGAAATAGTTTTGTGAGCTATTAACAAAATATACGCTGTATGACCAGAGCACACTATATCTTCTATAAGGAAGAGACCAACTGGAGCTTGATCCTGAGGAAGTGATGCAAATCCGGTTTATTATACATTAAGGAACTGTGAAAAGTATAAGCAACAAAAACCAGAATCCGGGCGAACCGCACATTTCACCGCACAGAACCCATAACAAATACTGAAGCAAAGCAACTCCAACGCCAACAGTATAAACAGATAAGATGCTAAATCATATGAACAAGGATCTAAATAAGTTAATTCAGATGAAAAGCTCTCGTGCTGAGCTGGAAAACATATATGAAGCCAGACAATTGATCTTTCCCTATTGTCTCGTGCATCAGAACCAGATCGGCAACACTGGTGCGCTGATGCTTTAAAGGAACTTAAAGCTTATAAAGAAAGAGATGTTTTGAGGGAAATACTTCACTTGCTTCATTTGATTTTTTTTTCTACGGCCGTCATCCAGATCAGCAAGGGCGAAGCTCGCCCATACCCGATTAGGGCAGCCCTCACCCAAATTGGAGAGTGCGATACTCATCCATGCCCGATTAGGGCTGTCTTCACCCAGATCGGCGAGGGCGACGCTCGCCCGTGCAAGCACATGAGGAAAAACAGGGGTGCAAACTCAAACTCGACAAGGAGACGAGGAAAAATAGGGTCGTGTGAACTCACTAGAATCGTGCTACGAAGAGGCGGACGGCAGCGGCGATGAAGCTCAGGAGCGGAGGTGAAGCTCAGGAGCGGCGGACAGGGAAGTGAAAGTGAGAGCCAAGAGCCATAAGGGACTCTGTTGTTTTGTCGAGAGAAGTGAGAAAGAGGGAGGCGTTGGTCTTGTGTTTTATTGCAGAGAAGAGTTTATCAAAAGTGGTTTTTCTCACAAGAACCAACTTTTTTTTTGTTCTTTTTTTTTGCACTAAAAGTGTTCCCGTGAATAGTAAAAAATAAGAATCAGAATTAAAATTATTTTACATTACCAAACAAGATTCTCATTTTTTACTGTTCCAGGGAACAGAATCAAAGAACTAGAATGGTTACCATGCGGGCCCTTAGTATACTCAAAGGGATAGGAAGAGCATGGAGGACACTTGAGGCTAGTTCTACAGACTTTGAGAGATCATCAGTTATATGCCAAGTTTAGTAAGTGTGAATTTTTGTTGGATCAAGTTGTTTTCTTAGGTCATGTAGTCAACGGAGAAGGAGTAATGGTGGATCCGGCTAAGATAGAGACAGTGCTTAAATAGCCAAGACCAATGACGGTGATAGAGATTCGTAGTTTCTTGGGATTAGAAGGATACTACCGAAGATTTGTAAAAGGATTTTCAAGGATAACTGGTCCCCTAACTAAGTTAACCAGGAAAAATGTGAAATTCAAGTGGAATAAGGATTGTGAAAAGAGTTTTCAAGAACTCAAGAAAAGATTGACTACAGCACCCGTTCTGACGATACCGTAAGAATCTAGAGGATTTGTTATTTATTGTGATGCCTCGCATAAGGGTCTTAGATGTGTCTTGGTGTAGTATGGGAAGGTGGTCGACTATGCATCAAGGCAATTGAAGCCGTATGAGATGAATTACTCGGCGCATGATTTGGAGCTAACAGAAATTGTGTTTGCGCTAAAGATATGGAGGCACTATCATTATGGTGAGAAATTCGAGATATACACCGACCATAAAAGCCTCAAATATTTATTTTCTCAAAAGGAGTTGAATATGAGGCAAAGGAGATGGTTAGAGTTATTAAAGGACTACGATAGTGATATACTCTATCACCCTGGGAAGGTGAATAGGGTAGCAGACGCATTAAGTCAGAAGTTCGCTTAGCTTGCAGGTCTGTGAACTTGAGCATGGGGCCTACTAGAGAAAATTTCAGATTCTGAGTTTAAGATTGAATTAGATGAGGCGATAGGTATTTTAGCAAAGCTCAAGATTGAATCGGAGATGATACAGAGAATCAAAGCTTTGCAACAAAAGGATGAAAGCCTCTTGGAAATTCGAGATGAAGCAGAAAAAGGGAAGCGAGTGGAGTTTGGTATGTCAGAGGATGGAATTATTCGTTTTCATGGACGTATATGTGTGCCTGATAATGCCGAATTAAAAGAAGAAATTTTGAATGAGGCACATAGGAGTAAGTACAGCCTTCATTCAGGAGGTACAAAAATGTATCAGAATCTTCAACAAAATTTTTGGTGGAATGGAATGAAGAGAGATGTGGCTTAATATGTGGCCAAATATCTGACATGTCAACAATTTAAGGCAAAACACCATAGACCAGCAGGACTATTAAAGCCATTGAAAATCTCAGAATGGAAATGGGAGCATATCACTGTGGATTTTATTCAAGGACTTCCAAGGACATCAAGTGGATATGACTCTATTTGGGTAGTAGCTGATCGCTTGACTAAATCAGTTCACTTTTTGGCGGTAAGGACAGATTACTCGATGGAAAAGTATGCTAAGCTATATGTCAGGCATATCGCAAGGCTTCATGGTGTTCCTGTGAGCATCACGTCAGATCGAGATTCAAAGTTTACGTCGCATTTTTGGCGTGGATTGCAAGAAGCATTGGGAACCAAGTTGCAGTTTAGCACTGCTTTTCATCCTCAAACAAATGGGCAAATAGAAAGGGTTAACCAAATATTAGAAGATATGCTTCATGCTTGCGCAATCAATTTTAAGGGAAATTGGGATGAAAAATTGCCTCTAGTGGAATTTGCTTATAACAATAATTATCAGCAGAGTATTGGTATAACACCATTCGAAGCACTGTATAGAAGGACTTGCAGAACTCCCATGTGTTGGTTTGAGATAGGCGTAAAGAATTGACAGGACCTAAGCTAGTCCAGATCACTTCGGACGCGGTGACCATAATCCATGAGCGACTACGGATGGGGCAGAGTAGGCAGAAGAGTTACATAGATAATCGACGTGACCTTTGCAATTCGAAGTAGGTGATCATGTATTTTTGAAGGTATCGCTGAGGATGGGAGTATCGAGGTTTGGAAAGAAAGGAAAGCTTAAACCGAGATATGTCGAACCGTTTGAAATCTTGGAAAGGATTGGTGAAGTGGCGTATCGACAAGCACTTGTTGACACCTGATTTTTAATCATCTTTTCTCTTCTAAAATTAATACAAAATTCATAAAAATTCATAAAATTAAAAAATCAACTTGGGGACCTTGTCCAAGCCTAGGGAACCAATTTTGACCAAAAAATGATTTTCCATCTTTTCGGTATTTTTAGCATTTTTTATTTTCGAAAACTAATAGAAAATTCATAAAAATTAAAAATCTACTTTGGGGACCTTGGACAAGTTTAGGGAACTAATTTTGACCAAAAATAATTTTCCATATTTTCGGTATTTTCAGCATTTTTATTTTAGAAAATTAATAGAAAATCCATAAAAATTCATAAAATTAAAAAATAAACTTTAGGGACTTTGTCCAAGCCTAGGGAACCAATTTTGACCAAAAATGATTTTTCATATTTTTTCGTTTTTTAATATTTTTCAGAAATTAGGAAAATATTTGAAAAGAAATTGCATTTGAGGTCACAAAAATACAAAAAAATAGTCAATATTTTTCTTTTAATTCCCTTTTCATGTTGGCCATCAAAAATTCAAAAAATACAATTCGGGGTCATATGTTCCTTCACGAGCATAATCTCGAATCGGCCCTAAAAAAATCTAATCCAAGTCATTTATTTTTTTTTTTCACTTTTAGGAGTTGTGACATTATCCTCTAATAGTTTGAATTTTCATCTTGGCCCAATGTACCCAAAATGACTCAATTTTGTAAAAGGGGCTTAGTTGAATTTTGCATTAAAATCTCATGGACTAGAGTGCAAATACTTAACACTTAAGGATTATTTTGTAAATAACCAAAGAAGAGTTAATGGAGAAATTAGAATAGAGAAGGAAGATGGAGAAGAATAGATGGAGAAAATAAAATTAGAATAGAGAAGGGAAGATGAAGAAGAATAGATGGAGAAAATAAAATTAGAATAGAGAAGGGAGATGGAGAAAATAAAATGAGAATAGAGAAGGGAAGATGGAGATGAAGAAGAGTTAGTGAAGAAATTAGAATGGGCGATAGATATGGAAAGGGAAGATGAAGATGAAGAAGAATTAGTGGAGAAATTAGAATGGAGATAGAGATGAGAAGGAAAGATGAAGATGAAGAAGAGTTAGTGGAGAAATTAGAATGGGAGATAGAGTTAGTGGAGAAATTAGAATGGGAGATAAATGAGTGGGCTATAAAAGGAGGAAGAAGAGAGCTTGGAAGGGGGATTATTTTTTGGAGAAAAAAAGTTGAAATGTTTGAGAGGGTTTTGGGAGATTGAAGAAAAATTAGAAAGAAAAAAAAACAAAAAGAGAGAGAATTCTTTTCCAAAAGAGCGTATTGAAGATGGTGGGAGTTTAAATCTAGGTATTACCATCACCAATTTCTCTACCGATCAACATAAGTCACGAGTTCATCCCGTCGTTCAAACCGCAATCTTGATCCATAAGGTGACACGAGGTCCGAATTCAATCAATCCGTCAAATCAGGTAACGATCCTAACCATTAAAATCTTCGAGAATGTCGCTACCTCAATGGATTGATTTAAATTTCAATTATGCCGTGTCGTATCGTATTGCAATTTTTTGATGATTTTCATTCCTGATCTTTTCAAAAATGACGATTTTTCCCCTCATAGGTAAATTGTCTTGAAAAGTTTCAGAAAATTCAGAAAAATCCTAAAAAATTAGGAAACGGGCCATTTCGACTGGCAATCCTATTTTCAATGATTTATTCGTATGTCGCATCCTCATGTCCAAGTTTGTATGCCGTATTTGCGTGTTCACGTTCATATGTAACGTATGTTCACACTTGCATGTCATATTTGTATATCTATACTTGCATGTTTATGATTACATGTCTACATTCGCATGTATATATTCGCGTGTTTATATTTGGCTATTCACATTTTGTTTATCCATCCACTCATTACCATCCATGCATTCCATCTAAAAAGTGAAAATACAAAAAGAGAACACTTCACTAGAGCCTTAGGAGTAAACCAAGCCTGAGTTGCCAAAATTAGGATATCCATAGAATTAAGGTACCGAAAGAGCATTAGTTTTAATTAACTAGTGTAACCAAGTCCTCGAACTCATAATCTCTAGTTCGTAGAAGTAATTTAGTTCTCCCGCTAATTTACTTAAGTTTCTAATCGACCTACCAAAAAAATGATTAGTGGCGACTCCAAATTCTAAAATCATGTGATAAAAAAAAGTAAGTTGCGATTCGGTAGGGCTTGGGAGAGTCCGTATTAGGTTAGTTAATCTAATTAACTTGTTAATCCGTTAACCTGAAAATTTTTCACCGATAGAAATTTTTAGGTCACGACAGCTTGGCGACTCCACTGGGAACGTGCTCTTAATTTTTTAACAAATTTTAAGAACCTAGAGGACTTAGACCAGAAGAATTTCATGAAAACTCATTTGGTTTGATGATTAGGTGAATTCTGACCTTTAGGTGTTAAATGATTTTGCAAAATGAGAGTTAAAAGGGGTGGAGTGTTTGACTAACCCATTGTTTTGCAGGTTTGGTATGTGGAAAGTGCGATTTAATTTTTGAACTATTGAAGCGGTGTTTGCATTTAACTATTGTGCGTGTTTAATCGCTTTAACACTACGTCACACACGTCCCGTGACCGGACCTAGGCCACTAGTTTTAGGATGGTATTGTGATTTTGTTCTAGCTTCGGCGTGAGATTACGTCGAAAGTTAGTCCAGATTCAATCCTGAACCTCTTTTCAAAAATGAGTTTTAAAAGTTAGGCCTCAGGCTTGGTAAGATTACCAAAGCGGTGGTTTTAATTTTTAGCTCGAGCAGCCAAAGTGGAAAGGCCCGGCTAATCTTGGTTATGTCATGGGATCAAGGCTAATCTTCATTATGTGCGCGAGATTGTCGCCTTGCCATAAGTCTTTCGCTTCAATTTGTGAGCATTTAAAGTAGATAGGCTCAGATTTAAACTCACGATTCACGTGCATGTCTATGTGACCTACATGGTATTTTTCACGGTAAAGTAAGTTTTCTAACTTCACATTGTATTTATTTTTGGTCGGTCCATGTTAGGTGTCAGTCAAATTTTGAACTTAATATTGTGGTCTTTTTTTAAAAGAAGATAAAAATCAAATTGATGTCACATTTCTAAAAATAAATGTGGAGAAATCCCTTAGGGGAATTTTGTTTACCAATGAAAGATTTCGTCATAGTTTTCATTAAGGCTTCAATGAACACAAGATTTTCTTGACAAATTTATTCATGAAATTTCGTTCTGATAAAAGAAAAAAATATCCTTCGAGAAATTTTCTAAATGTCAAAGGACTTTATCACATTTCTTCTAAGGTGTAAAATCTGCAAGAAGATCCTTTTTGAAAAATTCACCCATGTCTTCCTAAGAATTTTTCCTGATTTCTCATAAAATGAAGAAACAAAATTGAACTAATCTAGGAGTCATGGACCGACCTCTCTTGGATCACATACTAATTATTTCCTCTATTTTTGCAGGGAATCATAGGTACCCCAGGTGGGAGCTAATTGGGCTCATTGATGACAATATACCTAGGATAATCTTGAAGAATACGAAAAATGGGTAATTGCTGACGTCTTATTCCATAATCCTAGGGGCAAGCGAAGAGATCAGTCCTCCTAGAGTCAGAAACGCGTCAATTAGTGGGGACGTATGGGCTTTGTATTTTGATGGGGCCGTAAATTAATTTGGACCAGACATAGGGGCATTTTCAATGTATTGGAGGGATCCATGTGCTTGTTTTGAAAAGGCATAGATTGTATAATCATAACCCAATAAGCAGGCTTGTAACGCCTTCTTGGCTAAATTAGTCAAAACATTTGATGGTGGACGGTGTTTTATTACCGAGTGTGCCCACAGGCATTTCTACCGACACTTCCAACGACTGACACGAACAAGTAGGTGCCGAAAGAAACAACACATGAGTGAGATGGGGCGTGCAACAAGTGGCCTAATTTATTTATTGGCGCACTAATCGAGTGGTCATAACTGTAATAATTCACGTAACTAGCTCACGGGTCTCGATGTGGCTAGTGGGGGCCACCACCGAATTCTTCTTCAATGTTCTTAATATCATCGTCTACATCAGCTAACAAGAGCATCAAGAAGAACGTTAAGCTCGATGTCTTCGGTACTTCAAATCGTTCTATCATGCTATACGGAAGAAGAGATGACAAGAAGATTAAAGCACAAACACGTGAAGATTTTCCTTAACTCCATTCATCAACAAATATTACAACAGCTCACTAGGGAGGAAAGGTGAAACCAAATTGAGCCCTAATAAACATTACAAAAGAGCTCAACTGACTCTCCATGAAATTAATGCTCTGCCTACATTGAGCGACCTGGGATTCGGGATATGCAAGCTTGAAGAACAAGCGGGTGCATTTCTCCTTGTGCTTTGCTGCATTAACCTCATGGTGTTCAACGGTAAGTTTCAGATTGTCGATCAAGTCCCTCTCGAAAGCTATATCCGCCGTTAGATCGTCAAGCCTTTCCTCCAGCCACTCACACCTAAACTTCATCACGATATCACTCGGATCATGCTCAAAGTAAGTTTGATTTAAAGCAAGGCGCTCCACCAGCTTCTCTCTCTTGTGAACCAATAGCGAGACCCATTCATCAGTGCACTTGATGGCCTTCTTGTACCGGGCAACCGAGTGTTCTGCAAATTCCAGACATTCAGATCGATCTGGTAACGAGCTTTCACGATGCGGGCTAAGGTGACTGTTTCGTGAGTGTTCCGGCAGGCCTCTAGAAAGTTGATGAAGACGTGTGGGAACGCTCTGTATTCCCTCTCCAAGTTGGTGCCCATGACTGAAGAAGCATTTATCTCCCCGAACAGACTGAGAATCTCGGCTTCAACACTTGAATGATGAGCTATGTAAACATAGCCTCGGCCAAGAAGGTGATAAAATCCTTTCCCATTTGAATGTAACTTCAGCTGAGAAGATGTGTGTAAGAAGATTGGCCATTATTGTCAAATTAATAGAGGAAAGAATCAAGGCCGACGAGCAGAATATGAAAGATAAGAGGAGAGAAGTGAAGCAGACGATTGGGATGCGAAGATGGTAATCTGCCTCGAGTTAAATATTGACTTCACAGTAGTAATATCTATTGGTCAGATTTTCTTACCTGTCATTCCCTTTCGGTGTCGTCTTTGTCGGCTCGAATCCCTTGACGGTCTGCAATTTCGAACCAAACAAATTCGAGATCTTTGCAAAAAAGGTTTAAGGTGATGCTACCGCTTCGAAAAAGAAGAAGAAAAGACGACCTGAGTGGAAGACAAGGCAAACTTTAGTAGAAAAGAAGAGAAGATTTGTTTCTATTCGTAGACAGATGGGAGAGCTCACCGCAAAATCAGCGATGGAGATAAGCTGGAGAGATAATGACAGGGGCCCCCTACCATGAAAAGATGAAAAAAAGACGAGCCGGGCGAGAGATACAATAAAAAAGTTAAGAAAGACAGAACTCTCGGGAGAAGCAATACAGTTTCCAAACCTGCACCTAAATTTTAAAAGAGACGTCCACCTAATAATCCACATCCATGCTCAAAGAGAGTTTCAAAGTATACACGATCACTCAGAGAAATTTTGAGAGAGTGAAAATACAAGAAGAGATAGTAAACCTTGTGAAACCATTAACCAATCGATGATTTCTCAACCCAACA
>JAGVVM010002407.1:0-35312 GCA_019149425.1 Psidium friedrichsthalianum
AATAAGTGCAATTATGTGAAATGTATAGGGAATTTCGTCACGAAAGAGGGCTTGTCGAATTCCTTGTATGGACATTATTGGGCGAAAAAGAAAGGGAGAAACCATTTTGGGATTAAATGAATGGCCGGCTGAGAGTTGAACTGTCACTGTTTCGCCACACCCTTGGCTGGTGATTGCCTTTTTTCAGTTTGGTGTCTCTTTCTAAATGCATTTTGGGTGTTTCGAAAAGCGAGGAAAATAAATAAATAGATAAAAGAAAACCCACCAAAAAATGACAAATTATATCACGGCGACACGCTTATCCTAAAACATTTTCGGGCGACATCAAAAACTTCAAACTTGTACCTCCAAACTTTTTTTTTCTTAACACCAAAAACCTCAAGCTTTGACCTATGTGACCCATTGACTCGAAATTTTTTTTTGTGACCTATCGCATGGATACAAATTTAGGACTTTTGTGCCATAGAACTCAATGGAGTCAATTATAGTGATCCCACCATCATGAAAAAATATGCTAGACATGCTCAATTAGGTGAAATTTTGAATTAGGTTGTGCTGCTTTGAAATCCGATGGTGTTTCTCGTAGCAGTTCAAGAAGATTAGTTTACTTTTGGACATCGCTTCATCTGCTCTATTCTTCTTCTTTGGACACATTTGGCATGGTGCTCAAACCTTCTCGGAGATGTTTTGCCAGTATTGACCGAATTTGGATTATTGAGCATTCCGAGAACTTGGAGATCCAACTACAAGAGGGCAAGTAGTCTGATACTGTAAATGTGTAGCACGAATACAAGTTTAGGATTTTTTTGTGTCATTAAAAGTTTAGTGTAAAAACGTCACATCGGTACAAGTTTGGGAGTATAATGTCACGATGAGCATAATTTAGGATTTTTGGTGGGCTACCTAATGAAGTTGCCCAAAAAATTTGTAAGCAAAATTTTCGGAACAAAAAAAAAAACGAAAGGAGGACGGAAAATAACAATTAATTGAAGGGAGAAAAAAGGGTACAAACCGGAAGTTTTGTTGGACACAGTGACCACCTACCCAACTCCCCCCTACATAAGGCTGACGTGGCGAGCAACCATTGGCGGTGGGGTCCCATCGATTTAAGGTACGATCTTGTGCTGCTGACTTTGACGTCTGATGGGCCTCGTTAACCGTTTGATCCGGTCACGTTGCGTTCATCATGATGTAATGCATGATCCGATTCATGCATGTATCCAATTGGCCCCCCGTGGGAATATTGTTAAGCACGATTTAGGATTAGGCATGAATGCGGTTTTTATTTATTTTTTTTATTTTCTTTCGTTCCGTGTGCATTAAGAAACTAATATATTTTATGAAAAAAAATCAAATATCAAAAGTGTTCGAAATGACTTTAGAAGACACGCTCGCGAGAAAAGAAGGAGGAAGAAGAAATTATCTTCCGATACAAGAGATTCGAAATTTTCAGTTCGAATCATAATTATTGCTCACGTTTGGCGAGCCTACCAACTCCCGCACGTTTCGGTGCGCAAGCGGGATCAATCCCATAAAATTAGTCGGGATTTCCCGATTCAACTCGCGACCAAAAGGTTATCGGGCCCATAAGCTCAGTTTCCACCTCCGCCGCCGCCGTCCCGCCTCCGACGACGCTCAAAATGTACCGTTGAAATAGATTTTTTCCCAAGATAAGGAGAGAGAGAGAGGAGAGAGTTTTTGACAAAATGTTTAATAAATGGAGGATAAATTGACATAATTTGAAATGGTTCTTGTTCTGTTGGGGATGGTGGGACCATGTAAGAGGCACAATTCTCGAGATGATTAGGGACCAAAAAATGGGGCAGATTGTTGTGGATGAAGACGTGGGTGGGTGTCCACTGGAGTTGGATTCAAGCAAAAACACTCGAACGACTTCTTTAGAGGTTCCTTCTGTTTCACGTGGGGAAATGCTGCTTTCTATTCACGAAAGCTTCTGTCTAATGTTTTTCTCAGATCGTCCGCCCTCATTTTCGGTGTGTTCGTCTTTTTAAGTCTCGTGCCCTTTCCTAGAAGCTCGATCTCGGGGCGAATTTGCGAAAAATCATTTTCCAATTTTAAAAGACGATCGCTCCAATCGAACGATTAAAACATCCACGAACGGCTTGACGTTCTCGAATCTCAAATAGGCTCTCCCGCCACGTGTGGAGGTGGCTCCAACGCGCGCCAATCATTGTGGGATTGGCCTCTTCAGCCGATCTCCGATCGAAGCGCACGGGTATCGCAATTCCGTAACGTTTTTCGTCCACCTTTTTAATTTCTTCGAAATTGATTGGATGGTCAAGACATCCGGTCTGTAATCTGGCGAACGAGCTGCGAATAACTAAATCTAATACGGAGTAATCTTAGCAGAACTATGCAAACGATGATGCGCACAAAATGAAACTATTTACATGTGTTCGTGACAGCTAGCGGGGGCACGAATTCGTGAAATCAAGCATGACCGGAAGGGGAAAAAGTGGAGGAGGAGAAGAAGAAGAAGGTGATAATGATGATGGCGATGATGTAAGAAAGATAAATGGAGAACTTTTGGTGGGGAATAGAAGTGGGGGCACCGTCACAGCTGTAGCCTTGTCGCGTTGTTAGGGGCTCAAGTTTGGCCATAAGGATTTGAAAAAAAATCTCGAAGAAAGAGAACGCAAACACGAAATTAACGAAAAACATAAATTTCGAAACATTCGGCCGTTTCGGACAATTTTTCGAATATCTTTCGAAAAAATAATTACTTATATTATTTAAAAAATTAATTAACAAAAAATAATTTCATCATTAATAATAATCTATGCCTAGTTATTTGATTGGCGATGAAAAACTTTCTTATTCGTTTATTTTTGTAACTAACAGAAGGAATTATTTTTCAAAAAATATTTTTAAAATCACTCTTTTTGCTCGACACAAACGCAGCCTAAACCTTTGAGAGAGAGAGAGAGAGAGAGAGAGAGAGAGAGAGAGAGTAGTTGCTTTCAAGAGCCCCGCAAACCCTGAGCTTGAAATTGCTCTCCATTGTCTTTCCGTCGTGGTCTTTTTTCTCTCACTTCCTACATCTTTATCTAAAGTTCGCCCAAGTCGATCCCCCATGGCTAATCAGTAAGTGTAGCCCACTTTATCCAAAACAGAAGGCTCGCCCGCTCGCTTACTCGACATCATCACCTTCCCAATAACATCGAGGACAATTTTCAAGAAAAAAATTAAATTTTTTTTGGCACCAACGGACAAAATCGCTTTTTTGTTGGTGGTGGTGCCGTATACGATTGTGGCGTGCCGTGCCGTGATTCAAAAAGAAAATTGTAGGGGCCACTTTTGGGCCTCTCCAGCTTCATGGGCTAGCTGAAAGGGACATAGCTGCAGAGCTAAGATGCTAGCACATAGAGACGAGAGAGCGACATCCGTTGGCCAAAAAGAGAGAGAGCACATGGCAAATGCCAATGGCGTGGACGATGAAAATCTCTTTTCGCCGATCAAGCACCTCCGTGGAGGAGCTGTTACCACCTGCGCCGGATGCACAGTGTGGTCCACCAGACCTCCCTAATCTTGTAGCTGACTTGCATCAGGAATACTCGGTGCAGTCTCGAGTTCTATCCTCCCATGATTGCTCCCCGCTCTTGACCCACGCGAGTTCTAAAGTGTGTGTCCCGATCCTCTCTCGTGCGAATGAAATCCATAGCCTCCTATGGAAAGAGAGAGTACTTATCAAAGTGCCTGATGATTCTCAACCAGAGCGAGGTCCTTAGCAGCAGTCAATCTGGGATTGAACAGTCGCGAAATGCTAGATTTCTTAGGAAGCCATGGGATACATTCACAACGTCGCCAGTCACAAGTCACAAGTCACTTCTATGGGACTTTTCTTGTACATTAGCAGCAAAAAGTTGTCTTCACAGTAATGGAAACAATATGATGGAAGTCCTGTTCACAACTTCCTTTTCCCCACTCAGACTGTGTTAGGGAGATTATGACGACAAAAACTGGTGCCATCGAAGTCACACGAGTGAACAGCAGCAGAACGGGAAAACATGACAACAGTAGCAACAATAAGATTTCACCGGAAGAACATTAAAGAATCAAAAGAATTGTATTAGGTACACAAATTTAAAATCTGGTTAGAAAGGCTTCATTAAGTATAGAAAACAGTCTTCGCACAGACTCATTCTTGAATCTTCCATTGCTTAAATATCGAATAAAGACACCCAGCTTAAAGGAGAGGGTTACAAAGCAATGTTTCTAGCAGAGTGAAACTGCCCACAAGACTCGGTCACACAGCTTCCTCAACTAAAACGAACTTGGCCCTTTTACACTGTCTATTTCCCTTTTAGATGAAACAGCAAAGAGGGCATCGCAATTCATTCATCTGATGTCAAAATGGCAGAGAGATCCAAGTTTCAACACTACAACACGCATTAAGGATTTTGGAGCTCACAATCCTTGTCGACATCGATATGACAAAACAAGACAAGCATCGAAACAAATCATCAGGAGAAAGAAAACTCACTGCATAAAGTTTTTCTTAGATGATCAAATCCAACTGCAGTATAGATGGGCAGTACTGTTCCAAACTTCTCACCTCCATACAACATCAGAGTATATAACATGCATTCCCAAACTATCAAAGCCTTGAGTCACACGGCTCCATCGGTATCTCCTTAACTCCCGTATTATTCATGCGTTCCCTTTCTATGCGATGATCCACATATTCATTTCCATGTGATGCTTCATTACAAATGAAACGGCAAAATCAAAGCTTCTTGGCTGCTAAAAGAATATGCAAGTCCTAGACATCTATTTACAGTACAAAATCAAATACTGAGTGAAAATCCACATATATTACCAGAAAGGTTGATTAGTATCATGACATACAATTGGAACAAGGCAAACCATTTACAACGTGAACTCACCTACAATGCAAGCTGTTCACATAATGGTACATCTATCCTTTGATTTTGCATCAGCCCTGTTCGAAGATGATGGATTTCTCCCTCCATATCTTCCCACCTGTAGAGCACCATTAATGGCTGGTATAAGTTATACGCCCAAGGGAAAAGTCTTAAATGAACACTATTTGATTGCATTACAAGTCGTTATCCTTCATTTACATGCAACTGTAAACTACATACAAAGATTAAAAATTCCTCAAAAACAACTACACGTGTATTTCTCAAGTTGTTTTCTCAGCTATACAATAACACAACCAATATTCTAACTTCTATAATCTTCAAGAAGTCACCCTGAAGGCAAAATATTATCACATATTAGTAGGAGGCCAAGGCGGAGAGCAACTCCACAAGATACCTAAAAAAGTTGACCTAAATGAGAACAAGCAACAATTAAACAAGCAGCCCCCTCCACCCTCACCCCCACCCCACCCCCACCCCCAACCCAACAACTCTAAAAAAAAAAAAAAAAATTGCTCTTTCATTTTTTAGCTAATATGGAAGGACCATCCAAAACATAAGAAGTTTGAGCTTATCCTTAAATTTAATGAATTCTTGAACATGACAACCTCCCCTGCCAACTTTCGAACAGCAGACTGGGTTTTAAGAGTGAGCACCAGGGACAGATGTAGAAGTTTCTCTTAGAGGGGACAAGATTTGATCATTTAGAAATTAATAATTGATCGCTTGTACACTTAACGGTACCAAGAAAAATTAATATAAAACAACTTTTGTTTGTCTATAACACCTACGTTTCAAAATTCTTGATTTTTTTTTTTGGGGGGGTGGGGGGGGGGGGGGGGGTGGGGTAATTAAAATGAGAATATTCACTTTTCACATAGCTGTATATTTCTGAAAAATTTAATGGGGGCACAAGTTTTTTTAAGGCCGAAAGTAATTTAGTAATAGTTTAAAAACCAATATATATTCCAAAGTTTTGACAAATGAGCAAGGGCAAGAGCCGCTACTCTAAAGCTAAGTAGGTCCCCGGTGAGCTCTCAAAGCCATCAGGCCAGAGGAAAGTTGATCTTGAAGAGGACAAGCAGAGTCCCATGTTCCATATCTAACTTCTATGATTCGACAAATATATACTTCCTCTTGTTATCTGCATGCACAACATTTTTGGAGAACAATGAGAATGGAGTTCTTTAAGGTGACAGAGAAAATCTGGCTTGGGCGACCTTTGCAAGCAACTATGCAGGATGACCTAGTAAACTTATGACCTCAAGAAAAAGACACTGCTTAAAGCCAGGTAACTGCCAACAGCACACTATGTTATGGCCTATGACACGAAAAAGTACTTGTATCTCCAATTAGAACTTTATATCAAAAGAAACTAACAAGATTACACAAATAAGACATGGCAACTAGATGTTCAGTAAACCTGGGGACCAGTGATCAGCCTTGAACCACCAACCGACTCTTGTTGCACATTACTGCGTTGCGGTTGTTGTTGTTGTTGTTGCTCAAACTCTTGTTGCTGCAGAGCTATTGCCAATTGAAGGTCGGAACTACAACATAGAAGTGTTTACACCCTTAGCAAAAGGCTCAAGCAGTCAAAATGTATTTAATTTATGAGGCACTAAGAAAAAAAGGGTTTAATAGACAAGAAACACTCAAACTGAAGAGACATATCTTCAAACTCCAAATAGTTCAAAAAGACTAGCCAATTATCAACACTGTTGCAACTATGCAGAGAGCATGAGAATGCTTTTGCAAAGAAATCAACGATTCCTTCACACGGTGTGGTGCAAATAACGAGACCACTGATGTCACTTGGCAAAATCCAGTAAGACCGTTAATATTGCTCGACCTAGCCTAATCCGTCCACACTATAAAACGATAAGAATCCATGAAGCTAGGATTTTTTACTTCATATCCAAGCCTGCATGTGTTGCACTGTCAATGCTGGCAAGATAGTCCTGCAGCAGAGAGGGTAATATTGGTTGAAGGTTATGGCAAAACTCAGAACACGTAAGGGAAAAAGATAGATGCATACAGCTGTATTGGTCATGGCATTATGCTCATCCCATGTATCATTTGTATGACTTTCCACCTTAAATTCCTTAAAATTGCTGGTCATAAACAAGGTGTCCCCATTGACCTGAAAACACAGTGTCGGTGCTTAAAAGAAACATCGTGCAAACCATCCACATAGCACAAAGCAACATAATCAGTTTAGTCTCAAAAAGAAATCGCTAATACGGTATGATTCAAAAATCATCTTAAAAGTTACTTATTTGCAGGAAAGACCAATGTTGCTGTATAACACAACAACAAAGAAGGCATGTGAGGTCAAGCATAGATTGTTGGGAGAGTAGGGGTAAATACTTCAAGTTTCACAAGTGGATAATAGAGTTCCAAGGAGAAGTCCCTACCACAACCCATAAGTGGGATAGTTTGGTAAATGGAAAAGGTGCTACTACCCTCATTCAGTTAGGCAAAATCAAAGTTTGGAAAGGGAGAGAAATTACAAAAGAAAAAAACCATCATGTTTAGTAGCTGTCCCATAACTTATGACAGCATTTCTCATTAATCAAATTGTGTCTCTTGTTCACATATCTTTTCCCCATTCAATTTGCACAGTTGCGCATCAAAAAGGGAGAAAATCCCATAACTTGAAATAAGTCCATTTCTCTAAACCATGGGAGGTTACAGACGTGAAGTAGAACTAGAAAACTAGTCCTGTTTGGAACAAATCAGTGAGCTTGCAACTAAAATTTGGCAGTTACCACCATAAGAATAGGTTATGCACTGATTAAATGGCCTTACCTTTTTCTATGACCAGATTAAATGGTCTTAGCTACGTCATGGGTTCACTTAAAAAATCCAAATAAGGACACTCACCGGAAAAACCACAAACCCGATGAAACAGCTTCAGTTTCAAGCAGGTAAAAGGATGAAATGACAACAGACTGATGAAATCTCTCCACATCAATGACAACGAAAACACGCTTCTTACCTCATTTAGTTTCTCCCACACCAAATCAGGCTGATTTATGTAACCTTGGTCTGTAGCTAATAGATATAGTTGACCTTCATACTGCAAATGACACAAAAATCAATTAAAAAGACATTTCCTCACTCATCTGGCACAAACAGAAGCAATGTCCAACGGTTCACAATAACGATAGAAACATACAAGAAATACAAAACAAAGCCTATGACTAACCTTAAACATGGTACTGAAATGATTGTTACGAAAGAACACACAAAGCTCTCGCTCTTTAAGGCCATCTTGTAGACAAAAAAGGCTGCATTGTACATGGAGTATTATCATGGAGTGCCTAAATTTTCCAAAATGTTGGACAACTTTTGATAACTGACAGAAAAATAATGTCGGATAGAAAATTCATACACATACCCACAGATGGTCAACTGACTGGCGCTGCTCTTCAAGAAATTTCGCACTGATTCCCCTAAAAGCAAATTGGACAGAAAGAGATATAGCATCATGACAAAGTCAATAGTAAAATGAACGTCCAGTTGATTGCAAAACCTCTTACCCTGTTGTGGAGTCATTTCATCCTTACCACTGACATTATAGGCATCTATGATTGCTTTGTCAGCTTGTTTAGCAAGAACCACCTCGCCTTCATATATAGGTTCTCTATCTTCACTGGCCGCTGTGCCAGATTCCAAAATGCATTCCTCTCCCTCATATATGGGTTCACTACCATCTATGCTGGGTGTAAAAGGTTCAGCAGCATCTGTGTGCTGCAATTTGCCACTGGATGAATCTGAATCGGCATTTGGCACAGAGACTCTCAAAAATTCCACTGCATCACATCCAGTCTGATGATCAGCTGCTTCAACAGTATAAACTGGAGGAGTCGGTATCTCTGCCTTTTCATTTACTCGCAAATATAAACTCGAACTCTCATCCATAGCGCCATCCAGTTTAACAGGAGACAATACAGAAGCTTTTTCAACCTGGACTGAAGTGTCGACATCTCTCAGGTCAATCAAATCATCCTGAATGGCAGCCTTCCCAGTGTCCGCGTGTTTGGACTGATGAATGTGGTCTGCCACATCCGTCTTTAAGGATGGAGGACCTACTTCCCCCCCACAAGTTCTGCCAATCACTGGATGGTTCTCATCAGTCAGGGTAATATCAGCAACCATGAGAGGTGGTTCCAACTGACAAGAGATATTGTCAACTCCACTGGAATCCTGTAATCTGCCAAGTGCATCTGCATGTACAAACTTCTGGGGACAACTACCTTCATCGAAGTTACAAGAGCTATTGCATGTGCCATTACCCGTGATGAAAGAGTTACTTGATGAATCAGGTCCTTCAGTCTCTGACAACTTTAAAACTCTCATCAGCTCCGCCGTTTCTTCGAGATCCCCTTCCTCGGTGTCTGGGTATCAGACACTGAGCGCGGAGAACCATCAAATGAGCTGACCTTTGAAAGGGATGGAGAAGGCACTCCAAGGGCTGCAGTAGCTGCAGCAGCAAAATCAACACAGTCTTCTCCACTGTCTTCCTTATGTTGATCCATCATTCTTGTTTCTAATGCAACAAGTTCACCCATAAGGGCATTATATGACTTGGATCCAATCGTGGATGCAAGACCATGATCCTAAGAAAGATGTAGAAAGAATGATACAAACGTGTAGGCAGCATTAGAATAAATTGACAGGAGGGAGAATACAGAGAAATTAAACTAGTGAAGATTTACTCAAACTTTAGATTTAAACGTCAACAGAAATCACTAAATCCAGTAAAATAAGTACACACTTCTCTTGCCTGCCTACGCAAGCCACTAAGTATGAAAATAGAGCAAGATCATAGACGATACTTCTACCCAAGAAGGATTTAAACGAAATGCAATGCAATGAGACTGGCACATATCTGATCATCTAGCAAACCACAGTGGTCTGCATGCCTCTACAAGGCACTAAATACCAAAATAGAGAAAGATCATAGAAAATACTTCTAGCCAAGAAGGATTTAAATGCAATGCAATGCAATGAGACTAGCACAGATTGGTCATCAAGCAAACCACAGCTGTTTCCTCATGTAATCAGCAACCAACCTTAAAGTTGGCTTTCGAATAAATCAAAATTTTTAAATTAGCAGAAGTTATACATTATCCTGGACAGAGACTGCTGATTGCCAAATAAAAATCCTCAAAAGACAGACAGTTTCCACAGTTGATATTGAAAGCCACGTATATACTGTACCCGTCAAAATTTTGATAATAGATAGCGAATGAGGACTAACACTTTCATTCAGATACAGCAGACATCACAAGTTACTTGAGAATTTACTCCTAAATAAGTGATGAGCATTGGCACAAAAGCACATAAACCGAAATGATAAAGCACCTGGGGATCGACAATCCAACCATGATAGAGTGGAATGTCCAGCAGATCAAAGATTGCACATTCACGGGTGAATTCAAAGTCATCTATCCTGCAATTTAAAGATATACTCTGCTCAAGACCTATATAAGCATAAAGATTCAGGCTAAAACTTGAATACTTGTCATAAAGCCAAATTCAACCTCCTGAACTTTATATTTACATCAATGCCGGTCGCAAGACGTGGCAGCAGATCAATTGCGTCTGCAATATTCTGTTGCTGATTTTCAACATAGCCAGCATCCTTATTCTGCAACTTTTCCAAAAAGAATAGAACATTAACATCCATCATAGCCGGAGACACATTCCACCTCCAGGGAACAAGAAAAGGCCATTACATTAATATTGCTGTTGGAATCAATTAGTCGTTCAGCCACCAAAGACAGCAATTTTTCTTGAGAAACCTCAGCTGTGTCTGGACTCAAATTCAGGCTGTTCCGCAATAGAAGAATATTACCTGCATATGATCCATTTAAGAACATTCGCCGAGTCACCGTCGCCCACAAATAAACTCTTTACACATCACCCACGCAGCCAAAAGATGCATGTGACCTAAGAGAACTCGTCTTATGATGAACTGAACGTGAACGATACCAAAAACCCCTCATGTTTCTTCGAGTGCTGGATTACACCACCCAATTTCTCAACCAAACGAAGTTTAGAATCCATGATCGCCACTGTTGACATTGCAGCAATTAAAAATGAAAGCTAGGAAACGATTCGATTTCATCCCAAATGCAAATACCAATCGCGAACCAAGCCAATGAAGGACACAAACAACAATTGGAAGCCAGAGAACGGCGAAACCCTAGAGACCCGCAACTAAAGAGGACGAGAGAGGAGGGGGGGGGGGGGGGGGGGGGGTAGAAGGAGACGTTACAGATGGCAAGGAGAGGGCAAGGGCCGTTATCGTTCTGGAGGACGATTGGCGTGGAGCGACCGAGGAACTGGATGAGCTTCGTCTTGTGGATGCATTCTTTCTCCGTCGCATTTGGAGGTTGAAGCTGATGCTGCTGCTGCTGTTGTGGCTGCTGGTCTTGTTGCCTCGGTTGCTCGTCCGCCGTAGACGAAGAAGGCGAAGCAGAAGAAGAGGCGAAGCGGTAGAAGTTGCCATGGCGATCTTAAGAATCGGAGCTTTTCGGGAAGAAGATGACTGGATCGGAATGAGAACGGGTAGATTCGCGATTCGAACCAGCGCGAGAAGGAAAGGGAAAAAAGTCGTTGAGTCGGTCGAAACGGAGGTTTTATAGTGGGGAGGGAGGGAAGGACGGAGAGAGAGGCAACAGGATAAAGAAGAGAGAAACGGAAGATGATATCCGGCAACAACAAAAGGGCTTTTTCAATTAGGCACCATCGGTCCCCGATCCGATTAGGAAGTTCTTTTCAAGAATCGGTTACCGGATCAGACCATCGATCCGGTTTGGTCCTCGAACTGTCCCTTGAAATCGATAATATGGCAACATATCATCCAACTTTATCTTCGTAAATTTGTTATATATATTCAACTTCATCTGGATCCCGATCAGGTCGATCTATTTTGCTCGCCCTTACTTCTCATTGTATTTAAAATATTTGAACCCAAAAAAAAAATCTCATTTAATTTCATGGCATAAAAACAAACCCCATTTATGTTGTGCACTAACAAGAGAAAATCTCGTTTATTTATGATTAACCGAAAAGAAAAGCAATTTATTACGTATTTTTTTTTTTTTTTTAAATATGCACACGTGCGCGTGTATATATATGTATGTATGTATATATATATATATATATATATATATATATATATCAGTTGATAAGCAAATTGGTCTTGACACTGACATTTACAGCTAAACTCCAAATAGGTGTCATTGAAAGAGCTTTTCGTTTCTGACTCAAAATATATATATATATATATATATATATATATATATATATATATATATTATGGAGCTTTTTGTTGCTTCCTCCGAGTAATTTTATAAGTTCGATTGTTCAATTTGATTTTTTTTTCTCCATCGCTTTTTGGTATGCTTGGTGCAAATGGGCAACTCCCATCTTAGAGACACAGTGGATTCGTTGCATCATGGGCTTCTCTTCCTCTGTCTTGTTTCCGCAAACACATGAAATTAGAAGCCCTCGTAAAAATTAGGTGAAATTCCAAAGTGTATTACATCATTTCGTACACGCGTGCATCGACGCGTATTAGACATGTCTGTTAAGCCGGACAACATATCTATGAGCAAAGAGGGTCAAGTCACAACAGCCGTCGGAGTTGTATAAAACTATGATCCTTCCTTCTTCAAATAACGGTCTAATTCGTTAAAAAAAAAAAAAACTCCAAATTTTAGGCGTATTCCGAAATCTGCCCCGAACTTTTTTTTTATCTCGAAAAAAAATCCCAAACTTTAGGTCCGATCTCAAATCTACCCCAAACCTTTTTTCTCTGTCTAAGAGAAAAATCACGAATTTTTATTCGAATATCATATCTATTCCCATTAGCCGTCTGTCCAAAAATCGACATTAGTCGTCCCTAATTTCCATATACTAGGACGATTTCATTCCGGAGAATTTTAACAATTTTTATTGGAGTGGCTTTGTTGTCAATGTGGCATTTCCACGTTGATTTGTACCTATAGCCCCATTACCTTGTTGATGTGAATTTATTATCGACGCGAAAATGCCACGTCAAGTTGGGGCTGGATTTGCAAGAGTATATCTGGATGTAGATCGAAGCTTTATGATTTTTGTAAGACAAAATATAATTCAGGGCAGATTCGACACTGTAGCTGAGGTTAAGGGTTTTTTTTTTTTTTTCTGAAACGAAAAAGAGTTCGAGGTAAATTTGGGGATAAATTTGAAGGTAAATCTAAAGTTGAAGATTTTATTTAAGGAATCAGTCCACAAAATACTTAGCGAGTGTCCTCCTTCCTAATTAAGACAAAAGATAGGAGAAAGCGTGCCTCTTTGTCTCTTCTAGGGTGGGAGCAGGTGGGAGAAGGGTTCTTGCGCAAAGTAAGTACCCACCAAGCAGAAAAACACGGACAATACACACAAATGGCGGCCTCAGAAAAGGGCTTGGTTTGATGCAGACAGTCTGTCCAATTATTTCCAAAGGGCGGTCCCGAAATGGACGAAGCCATTTGTTAGGATTGGCAATTTCAGCCGTCGCGTAGGATGCGCTTGATCAACTGCGCGCCGTGCGTGCCGGTTAATAAGATTGACGGGCGACGTCCCGTTAAAGAATTTCAATTACTCATCCGACGATTGGTCAATTACATTTGAATTTTGGAGATTGAAGAAGGTGGGTTAATAGTGGCTTTCGCTTTTGACTGCGACCAAAACAGTCAATGAATTCATTTAAAATTGATTCAATTATCGTTATGCACTGGTTTTGAAGTGATCCGAATCTTATGTTTAATAAGAAGTGGATAAAAAGGATTCTTGGCCCCAAAAAAAAAATAGCATCAACCCAAAAGTTGAAGTACGCATGTATTTGGGCCAAAGGGAACAGGGGCTAACTTCCTAGACAGAATCATCAACTAGGCCGGCTTTGTAAGATGGGCTTCACAGGCCCAAGAAACTTATCAAACGTCGTTTGGTATCCTAAATAAGCAAACAAAAGAATTTAAGAGCGTGCACGTTTGAGCGTGACAATTTTGGCGAGGATTAACTTTTCGATGGAAAAACCATTAATGGTAAATATATATATGCATGCTTTGATTTAGGAAAACAAATTCCCTAACCGCAAAAGAAGGAGAATATAGATTCGAAAAATTCCAATAAGTATTGACACACAAAGCAACTATATGAGAGACCAAACCCATTTTGGTTCATATGTGCTCTTGAAAGGAAGTTAGAAGAGAAGGCCCTTTTGGAACCGATGCTAGAACCCCACTAACCAGCGGACCATGGATGGTTGGAGAGTCTGCAGGGCAGTGACCTCCATGTATGAGAAGCTATTGAAGGATGGTGCGACCAGGGCAAGGACTCGAGTGGCGGGGAAGACGACCCGCTGATAGGATCATCTCATAAAAACCACCGACAGAATATGTTGTTAACGAGAAAAAGTTACGAGAGTGGCCGCATTTGGAGCTCCGTGTCGCCATTAACTTTTCTTTCTCTCTCTTTCGTGCGTGCATCCAATCAACGAGAACTTCAATTTAAAAACTGAGCGCCACCTTCTCTTCACATTAGGAGAACAAAGCAGAGGACATATGCTGGCCACATGGGAGGGATTATGGCCTATTACGGGCCAGTTTAAAGGCCTACTCCCCCTCCTCCTGTGCCTGGACCACAAGCAAAAGCGACGACGCAGCACCAGACACGATGGCCGTCTGCTGCGTGCGCGCTCGACCCGAGCGCGAGTAATGATTCTAATTCGCCTCTTAATCGCCACCTCTCAACCCCTCAAGGCCTCATTCACCATATAATTAATACAGCCCTTATTATTAATTTGCTGCCACTTGTGCGACCTGGGTGGGCGGGGTGCTCGTGCAAATAAAGATTCGCCGCCGCCGCCGTCTCGTGGAGCTGAAAACTTCAATTCATCTACCCGCGAGCTTGGGGAGAGAATTCAAAAGCATCGGATCGAGGAACATCGAGAATTAGATTAGCTCGACGAGCCTCGCGAGAACGAACTATAATTGATTTTGGCGGATTGCGATCGATTTCGCATGATATATTTACCTGGAGTTTAAGGTGATTGGGGAGTAATTTCATTTGGAGTGGGAAGACCGATGAGGGATTGGATGGGATGGAGAGCTCAAAGCTCAAAAGGCGCGAGGGACCACAAACTCAAAGCAGCCCCTTTGATTGAACTGAGCCTGTTCTCAAGACTTTGGGCGCGCCACTCGCATTCAGCTTTCCAAGGCTCCCCCACTTTTTGAGTGCTGTGGCATGGGCCATCGATCGAGAGAGAGAGAGATAGAGAGTCTAACATGGTGTTGAAATCCGGTTCAAAGCCATTCACCGTGTAACTTTATCTTTTTACCTATCGATTTAAGCTTTTGAATCAGAGTCGGTTTCGTCAAATTGCAGTATCGATTTGCACGTCAAATGGGCGTTATCGAGTTACCGTAGACCCCAGCCAAGCACTGCACCGATTTATGACTCGTCCTCGGTTGCTGAACAGGGCTTTGCTAACATAATAATTTTGGATGGTTATGAAAATAATAGTATATTATGAGTCACAACGAATTCTTAAAAGAGTGGACCCAACAACAACTTTTGATTAATTTTTATTTATTTTTTATGGCCCGAAATAAATTGTTAGTCTTATTGTTACATTGTCAATTCTCTTATTGAACCATGCATTAGGGAGGATGATACGATGCCGGCGTTCCACGTTGCTCGAGTTGGGTATGTGCTATGGCGTAAAGATGGGCATTATGGATGAACAGCTTTTAAGTTATTCGAGAACTTTTGGCCATGCACAAGCTCGAGCGATCCTTTCATTGACAAAACGATGTCATTAAGCAGCACCTAAAGATCAAATTAACTTAGGTCGGGTCGAACAATCCATGGTCGACATATTGATCTTAGTTTCATATAGTGGAAAGATGTTAAAAGATGTTAATACACAGAAATGGTGATTTTAACCTTCGTGTGGGTTTTCAATGATCTTGTCCGTGGAAAGAAAAATTAGAGATATATGTAAAAACCATCCTCGATTTAAACCCACGATTAACGGTATGTCCGTGAGAAATGCAACTTGAAACTCGGTGTTCCTAATCGTATATGTTGAAATGTAAGGAGGGTGGGGGTGATATTTGCAATTTTCCCCACAAGATTAATTTCTACACCAGAAGAAAATATTGTTAATTGACTTCGATTGTTGTTCTCTGCATGTTTAAGCACAAAAAGTGAATTATGGAAAACGAAGACATGCATTTTTTTAGGAAAATTACTAAAAAAATCATAAACTTAACGCAATTGTGCAAATTTAGTCATAATTTTTTTTTGTTTGCTAATACAGTCTTAAATCTTTTGTATTTGTGTCAATTCAATTCTTCATATCAACTTTTGCCGACCGACACTCACTTGACAATTTTTCATAATTATTTTAATACTTCTTTCAAATTATTTACTTATTTTTTCTTCTTCTTCTTCCTCAATCCGACGAATGGCCAGAGGCGAGGTTGAGCCCCACCAGATCTAGCGAGGCTTGACTTTTCCATTGGCGACCAGTTGGAAGA
Source organism: Psidium friedrichsthalianum (assembly GCA_019149425.1). Taxonomy (NCBI): domain Eukaryota; kingdom Viridiplantae; phylum Streptophyta; class Magnoliopsida; order Myrtales; family Myrtaceae; genus Psidium; species Psidium friedrichsthalianum. The sequence goes on from JAGVVM010002407.1 coordinate 16,490, forward strand.
AGAAGAAGAAGAAAATAAATAATATTAAAAGGATTATCAAAAATTGTTATGTCAGCGCATACCAACCAAAGTTAGTCGAAATGATTAAATTGGCAAAAAAAAAATTATGACTGAATTGACATAATTGCAATAGGTTTAGATATTTTCTAATAATTTTTTTTTTCATTTCAGTATAAAAAGGAGTTTTCAGGAGCACTGACCATCAAATCAACGACATAAATAGGTAAGCGAAAAAGATTTCTTCATATTGACGAGACAAATTATGATTAGACATGAACACGAATTCGACTAAACCGACTTCTCCACCTAACGCATCTTTGGTCATATTTGGCATAAGACCTAAGTTCCATATAATAATCGTTACCATTTACCCGCTGGCAATTGTCCTCGATAAAGAGAACTTTAGCCTATCCAGTGACTTTGACGAGTGAAGGGATTATAAAAGAAAGGGAAAAAAAAAGGGGGGTAAACTGCCATAAAGTGGAGGATGAAATGACGTGAATTCAATTTACAAATAGAGTGATGGAAAAATATATCGAATAAAAGGAATAATAATGTAGTCGGACTTTGAGGCGTGTAATCATTCTCTTTTAGGATCAATTTGCCCCCACAAAATTGCTATAGGTTTCTGACAAATTCCCTTCAGGATACAACAAAGTCACGGTGAAAATATTGGATAGCAATTCCAGTGTTTCTCCTAAAACTCTTTGTGAACAATGAAAAGATGGTTGTCTATCTTTTGATGGAAAATAGGAAAAATAAAGTGAGTTCTAAACTTGAAGAGAGGTGTCCATTATACAAAGAACGCATATTTTGTATTTGAACTGCTCATATGAACGCACCTATTCATGTTCAAAAATTACAATTCGGACACGTTTGTTCGGAAGCAACTGTTCGTATGTGATAAAAACTGTTCGATCATAACCATTCGGACATAACTGTTCAAATGTGATAACCGCCATTCGGACACAACCATTCATGTCCAAACAGTCACAATTAAAAAAATAAAATAAAACTAATTATAAAATAATTAATTTTGAAATAAATAAAAAAGAAATTGTTCATTAAAGCTAATTTTTTAGCGCGGCACGCAAGCGTGCAAAGTGTTAAGTGCGCCTAATAATTGCGCACTCGCACGCAGATATGGTGAGGTTTAGCTCATCGACCCATTTCTCCATTTAAAAGACTACAATATCCTTTTCATATTAAAATTGTTTTGCACTCTCTCATCTCTCCTATGTGGGATGAAAATATTGCCTTACTTGTTTGTTTTACAAACAAACACCAACATAGAGAATATGTAGAGAAGCTTCTGTGATCATAAGATCGAGTGAATCTTGCATTTTAGAGTAAGACTAGTGGAAACGCGATGGCCCAGACGTATTGATTCGAGTTTGAGAACATCGAAGAGGGAGAATCGTGGGTCACAACACAAAGCGTGCAGCCGATCACCGCACAGGGAATTAGATTTTCACGACCGTCGACGCTTTTGCGCATTCCTCTTTCCAAAAGAAGTTGTTTCCTTTTCTGATTTAGTTCAATTCTAACATCGCGCAATACAAACAGAAATTCTAACCATGTAATCGAATATACATTTTAAGTACCTATGCGTACCGACATAAATACCATATAAAAAAACCAATTTAACATAAGAAAAATCCGTTTGAGATTTGAGTATAGTGTCAACGGCAATTTTCTTAGCTATGAGTTGAGTTTGCGCCCCTATAGGAAGAGCTTGTCTCCTGCTATAAACGCTCTTGTTTTAAGGTGGGAGAGACACGATTATGAGGCTATCGATGGTCGAAATGCACAACGCATCTAGGCATCAAATGATGTTCAAATTCTTGATTTCCTGCGTTTCACTTCGTGCCTGTTTACTATAGCTTTGCCTTTTTGTAGCCGTGACAGAGCTATAAATACATCGTGAAGGACTATGATTCGTGCGTTGGTACTATAATTTGAAGCTATGTCGCCTTAGAACCCGACCGGGCGACTTATTTAAAAAAAAAAAACCATTACAGACCGTTGCAACTTTGAAGATGCCACAGTTTGCGAGGAGCTTGCCAAATATCCCATCAAAATATTTCTCATCCCATTTTCGCATAAACCTATACTAAGCAGAATCTTAAAATTAGCAAATGAAGTACAAAAAGTAGGTAAATTATGTGCCGCCTCTAGCTAGATTTGAGTGAAGCACACTAGGCCGATAGAGTGATCTTTACAAGAAGAAAGGTTTAATACTACAAAAGACCCCAAACTGATATACCTGTGATAAATTTACTTAAATTTATTTTTTTGATCATAAGAAATCCCGAACTGATACATATGCGATAAATTTGCCAAAAATTATTTTTGATCACCAGAAATTTTAAATTAGTACACATGTTATAAATTTACTATAAACTATTTTTTGATCACAAAAAATTTTAAATTGCCCCAGATTAATGTTTTGACCAGCAAAAATCAAAAACTAATGCGCCTGTGACAAATTTACCCTTCGTTAACTTTTGTTAAATTGGAATAATACAATAAAGAACTTCAAATTAATAAACCTATGCAAACAAAGGGGAAAAATTGTAAACTGGTATGCTCGTTAACCGCTACGTGTCATTCAACTCAACAATTAATTATAAAATTTAATGAATATTCACGTAGGGTAAATTTATCACAAATGTATTGATTTGGAGATTTTTGTGGTTAAAAAATTAATTTGGAGTAAATTTATCACAAATGTATCGATTTAGAATTTTTTGTGGTAAAAAATTATTTGGAGCAAATTTATCATAGATATATCAATTTGAAATTTTAAGTCAGGTCACCAATTTCGACAAAGGCAAAATGGCAGGAGAAAAGTCACTCTCGATGCAGAAAATCTTCACTTCCCCAATTAAATACGAAAAGTCACTCTTGTGGTCCTGTGACCTCACCACGTTTACGCCACTTGGAAAAAAAAAAACCAAAAAAATAAAAGAAAAAGATGCCGTTTATGAAAAAATAAAAAAAATTTCCCTAAAGGTCCCACCAAGAATATATTTAAATGGGAAAAGAGAGGCGAGGAAAGGAGAAAAAGTCTCGCCGGTGCGCGGCACATGACACATGTCAAGTCCACGTGACGCCGAACCCTATCTTTTTCGGGGCGCGGGACACGTGGCGCCGCCCTATTGACCCTGCTCCTGGGACAATGGTACGGACGCTCGTCCGACGTGCCCCACCAGCTTTCGTACGGACAGGGCACCCAGTTCTTCAGTTCCCCGCAATAAGTTTATCCCTCTCCTTAATTATTTTCCATTATCGGGAAAAAAAAAAGAAATAAAGAAAGAAGAGCGCCCGAAAACCAGACCCGGCGTTACGGTGCTTCTCAGGTTGGGTGCCTGTCTGGATTTAACCGGATACCGACAGGAACGGTCACCGTCTTCGGGGTTCACGTGCCCCTCGTGCCGCCCCGAGGGTTACCGGGACTGAAAAGTTGTCAGCCGAGCTTTGCCAGGCGGTTTCTTCCGATACGTAGCACCGTTGCCCCTGTGCCCTCAAGCCACTGTTTTAATTATTAATTATTATTATTATTATTATTATTATCACACAAAAATTTCAAATTAATATATCTATGATAAATTTATCCAAAATTATTTTTTTAACCACAAAAAATCATAAATTATATACCTTTGATAAATTTATCTTAAAGTGGTATACCTATGACAAATTTACCCTTCGTTAGTTTTTATTAAATTTTATTGTCAAATTGCTGAGTTGAATGACACGCGACAATTATCGAATGTACATGTTTATCATTTTTTACCATATATTTATCACATATTCATCAATTTGAAATTTTTCGTGGTATTAACGAAAATTAATGAATAGATAAGTTTGTCACAAGTGTACCGGTTTAAGATTTTTATGGCCAAAATAATTCACTCGGGGTAAATTTATCACAGATATACTGATTTGGGGTTTCTAGTAGTCGAAAAAATAATTTATGGTAAATTTTTTACATGTATACTACTATGAGATTTTTTGTGGTCAAAAAAAATAATTTAGGATAAATTTATCACAAAAATTCAAAAACATTTGTTGGGAAAAGAGTAATGCTGGCGACAGGTATCTACAAAAATTCAAAAGAAATTTGCAGGAGGTCCTCCGGTCTTCCCACTCAATAATCTTGAGGAGGATTTTACCCAATTTTCCTGCTACTTTTCCCGAAAGCATTTTTGATATATACACAAACGAACTAACTTCGTGCATGTCCATCATAAAAATTGATTGAATAATTTTTTTTTTTTGGGATTCCCATTTATGATGAGTATCAATAACACACATACTTCATCATTGATGCTAGCAAAATTCCATATATATATATATGTGTGTGTGTGTGTGTTAATATATATTAAATATCGGTCTCATGAAATGATCGATTGATGGGGGGGGTTTGGGTGGGGTAGGAAATTAGGGGCAAAAAGGGGAGATAAAAAGTGTGGAGAGGACACATCGTCGGTGACATTACATCCACACACAAAAACACTCAGCGGCATTTATTCCCCGTTTCTTTGCTTTTTCTGGGAATGCCTGTTTTGTCTGTGGCCTTACCAAAAGGAGAAAGAAAAGAGATCAAAAACTTCCCTCTCTCTCTCTTTCGCTCCCTTTTTCTGCTTTTAGGGTTCATCACATACACTCTCTACTTCTCCTCCTCCTTCTTCTTCGTCTTCTTCTTCTTCTTCTGTCCAATCTTTCCTGTTTGAATCGCCTAGGGTTTCCCGGATTTTCCCTCACGCACGCACTCTCTCTCTCTCTCTCTAGAAATCCGTCTTCTTCTTCGACCGAGTTCTCTCTCTCTCTCCCTCTGTGTGTGTGTGTGTGTCTCTCTCTCTCTCCACCTTCCCCATCGCCGATCGACCTTTCTAGGCCATTTCCCGATTTCCTCAAGTTCCGTCACCCGATTCCCTTGTATTTCCGGCGACTCAGTCTTAACCAGCGCGAGCCTCCGTTTTTCTTTTTTGGCTGCTTCAAAATTGGAGCTTGGAGCCGTGCTTGCTTCGATCGAGCTCGTCAGGTAGCCCATCATCTCCCAACACCCCACTCCCCCCCCGCCGCTTACTTCCGCTCAGCGATTTTTTTTTTCCTTTCTTTTTTTTTTTTTTGTTGTTGGTGGCGGGTCGAGTGAGAGGGGGGAAATGGTGAGAGGGAAGACGCAGATGAAGAGGATAGAGAACGACACGAGCAGGCAAGTGACGTTCTCGAAGCGGAGGAACGGGCTGCTGAAGAAGGCCTTCGAGCTCTCCGTCCTTTGCGACGCCGAGGTTGCACTCATCATCTTCTCCCCGAGGGGCAAGCTCTACGAGTTCTCGAGCTCGAGGTACATTGATTTAATCTGTTCACCTCTTTTTCCATACTGCATCACTGGGATTCTTTCCCGAGTAGCATGGTGTGTAGATATCCGAGTCTTTGATTTGATGATCTTGGGTGTCCTTAACCAATGCATTGATCTTGCCAAGAGTTTCGCAGGGAAATCGTGGGATCGTGACTTGGGAAAAAAATGGTAGGTCGACTGGGGCTTTTTTTTAATTGTTTGACCCAGTTTATTGGAATCATCATTTGATGAAGGAAAAAAAAAACGAGACAGAAAAAGAATGAAGGAATATAAACCAGAAATAGATAGAGGATATGCACGAAACAGGCAAGTACTATGTGGACAGGCTCTAGCTGTCTAAAACGTTTCTTCTTCCTCTTCCTCTCTCTCTCTCTCTCTCTCTCTCTCTCTCTCTCTCTCTCTCCCGTTTGATTTCCTTTTTCGTACAGTTTGAATCGTGAGTGTTCTTTCCCTGGTGCAGACTATCGAATGCAATTTTGAGTAGAGCAACGAAAGAAAGACTTGACTTTGAATGCGATTGTGATTGGTTGGAATGTTTTTCTTGGTTCAGAAATTGGGTATTTTTTTTAGGGCTTTCACTTACGAGAATGGCAATTTTTTTTTATGGTTGGATTGTGTGCATGGGTCCTTATTTGGGTCAATACCCAAATTTCTCGCAGCCTCGTACGTACATTGACACATAGGACTGGTGACAGGAGACATGATAGTTTACACAACACGAGACAAGTTACAAGACGCGAAAGACTAAAGATAAATCGGTAACGGTTCTACGCGATATGTTTAACAGAGAGAGAGAGAGAGAGAGTCATGAGTCATAAGTTCACTAAGGGTAATGCTTGAGTTTAGTTTAAGGGGATTTCATAACTTGCTTAACCCGTACATACACATATCTCCGGCATATCTGCATCAGAGTCCATTGAAGCAGTGTACTACCCTACAAGCCACTCGAGTGGTTTGGGAAGTCAGGGACCGTATTTACCAATTGGGTCATTGTAAATGATTGCTCTTTGTTTTTGTTTTTGTTTTTCGTTTCTCAACTGTGGCAGTGCAAAGCTTTGTACCTTTGATCTCCAAAAACTGTACAACACTGTGTAAGATTAGCCGGTGATGAGACTATTTCTTAGTAGCTTTTAGAAAAAAATGACAATGAAAATGGAATCTTTGGTCCGTTTACTTTGGGCTCAAAGAAGATGGACTTGGTTTGTTTTCCAATAAATACTGTATATGCTGTTAACTTTTCCATGATTATTGTTTAATTGCCTCTAAAAAGAGTGGAACACCTCTCTCTCTCTTTCTCCCCCCTACAACGACCCCCGAATCCCTGAAAGTATCTGTGCACGTTGTTTTTGACGCTATCAGCCTATGGGGGTTTACGTGTTTTAATTGTGATCACATAATGTAATTTAATCCTCGACTTGCTCGGCGCATTATTAATGTGGAAGCTACAGAAATCCAAGATATGTAGATACTCTAGTTCTCTCTTTTGACTATCAGTGGAAAACTCCAGTTAAGAGTCGAGTTTTGTCAATTACTGTTCACTGTGGTCATTTCGGTTTAAGGGGGGTTTCAGTGAGTAATGACGAGCAACAAAAATTCAGTTCTGAGTTCTCCGATATGCAAATTAATCTTGATGAGTCCCACAAGGTATTATTTCATGCATGTTTCAGATTGCAGGCTCTTGGTTTCTTTGGTGCAATGCTCGAAAAGTAGCATAGTGGTATCTGAAAAGGAAATTTGAGCCTTCACAAAGATTAATATGATCATCTAATCTAACCCAAAAAATGACTTTTTAGGTTCACTTATCTGCACGACCTTTCTAGAACCCCTGAAATCTTTTTAAACAAAATTTTCTTATGTGAATGGTGGAATTATTTCAATGATGAAGAGTTGTATGTCAGCTGATTCAGTATCTTTCCCTAAGATCTCCATGTTATAATAATACACACAAATACATATTCTGCATTCTAGGTTTTTCCTTTGGAAAGATTGTGTTTTGTAGTTAAGCTCTCTGATTTGTGTTTATTAAGTTTGTCTGAATCTTCAGTCACCTATTGGCTTATTATCCTCCTTGGACCAATCTGAGGAGTTTCTCTATTGAATAAAATGAACTCGAAGGTGCATTTTGCAATATTTGGAGGGACATTGTCATGTGTTATGCGAGTGGATGTATTTGCAGTGCATAATTAGCAAGAATACAATTAGTTTTTAGAATGACAGTAAAACGTTGGGACGTAAATAAGCAAGCCATATGAGACCGAGAGACTAGCCAAGTTTAATAAATTCTAGTTTTTGGCATTCAAGTTCAGTTTGAATAATCAATGTGTCATTCTAAGTCGAACTCAGGCTTGAAATACTTCAGATGAGCTCGTCAACCTAATATATTCATAGTTGAATTATAGAGTGTTTGATTTATGGCTATGTATGAGTTATGATCGCAATACTGTAAGGAATTGACGATGACATAATATTTCTTTTCATGGTACAGATTTTGAGTTTCAGTTTTAGCTTAACTCGAGCTTTCATCAAAATTTGTTTTACCAAGTTAAGTTCAAACATATGAAAATATATTAGAGTAGAGCTTGAGTTTGAAAATCAAGCGTCACCAAGCTGAAGTCTGATATCAACCTTTGAGTACTTGAAGACAAAGCCGACCTCAAGTAGAAAGTCGTGTTGATTTGACTTGTACTAAGTAAAAGTTCCATGACTGAATTTTGCTCACGTGTGCTCTCACATAGATATATGTGTATACACATGTTTGTGTATCATTATTACTTGGTTAGCTATTTAATTTGAGTATGCTGCATCTTTGATATTCTCTGATCTGATCAAGAAGTATTATAACATTCTTTCTCATCCGGTTGTCTGTGTTCATGATGATAATCCTTATATAGTCATCAATGGGCTATCTTCTTCTAGCTGGTGCTTATACGTTCTTTTTCCATATGATGGAGATGAAAATGCCATATGCATAAGTTGTGGAAACTCAAAAGCAAAGCTACTAAGCTAGTGCTGTAATGACATAGAGCTAATGAAGAAGGTAACTAATTGGTTTGGCCCTTGACTCTTAAGACTGATTAATGGAAAAGTTGCCTGAAATTTCTCGCAGTTATAGCTATAATCCCCGCTTTTCTTAGATGATGTATGCCGAACGTGCAATTTCTTTTACTTTTTGGCCGTCATTCAGTACGAAGTACATGCATTTTTATTTGAGTGTATGTTCTAGCTATGATTGTAAATGTGATTTTCGCTCTTGCGGTGTGCTATGGAAATGCAGCTTGAGCAAGACAATAGAAAAGTATCAGAAGAGAGCCAAGGACATGGGAGCCAAAACTGCTGAAATTCCTATGCAGGTATGCTCCAACTTGATTATAAGCATAAGAGATGTTTCCATATCACCAATTATATGTTTGAGTTGGTGTGTCCATCCAAATATTTTTTTTTGGTTTTGATTTACCAGAAATATTTTTGACCAGAAAGAAAAGTTGGTGATCGGAATACTACAACATAAACTTTGGTAATTAGAAAACGAATGATTATGAGTTGGTAACTTGAGGAACTTTTATTCAAGTCGCTTGGACTCGTCTAATAAAATTGAAATACAAGTGTTGGACATTCAAGTTCTTAATATCAAGTGAGTCTTTAAGGACTGAAAATGAAAACAAAAAAAAAAATTGTTCAATAACTGATGAAAATTGAACAAAAATTATGTTCTCTTAACAAGCATGGAGCATTAGTTGGATATTTTGACAACATAACTGGAAAGATTCTGCTTTTCATTGTACATGCCACCGCTTAAGCAGTTGAGCAGGCCATTCTTACTTACTACATTAAGTATTTGGGACTTAAACGAATCAATTAAGTTGTGCGTAGTTAGTGATTATAAAAAGCGCTTCACCCTAAGTGCTAAAAGTTTAATTTTTAGCGCTCAAAATGATTTTCCACACATACTCACTTGAGTTGATAATTTAAACCTTGCTGGTGAAAAAACTGTAAATAACTCAAATTAAGGTTAGGAATTTAATAAAATAGTTGGTAACTTAAGAAGTTGGCAAATTTTGCAACATAGGTTGGAAAGTTCTTATGAAAAAATTGTAACTTTGAATTGACCAAACGAAAATGGATAAGTGACTCCAATAAGAGTTGAATATATAAAATTTGTTGGTGATTTAATCAGATTAAAGTTGGAAAATATTGAGGTTGGTTATTTGATATAAGATCCTGTATATGAAGAATGGTGTTAAGCTAGGTGGAAATAACCCAACAAATGATGATTAGTGATTGGATAAGAGCCGGTAACCTAAATCTAGTTAGAAATTTTTCTGAAGGAAAACGGATAAGTAACTCAACTTTAGATTTGGGACTAACTTGAAAACGTGGGCAAGTGACATAAGTAAAACTCTGTAAGTTATTAGAAAGTCCGGTATTTTCAAAATGACCTAACAAATGTCCTAGGTAACTCAAGTAGAGTTTGGTAAGTTAAATGGAGAAAAATATATTACTCAATTTGAAAATAATTTTCAACAATAGTTTTTTGAGATCGCTAGCAAGCCCCACAAGAAAAAAACGATAATTTCAACAGTTATGTGGAATTTTTTTTTTTGGGAGGGGGGTGCTTGGGATTTGCAAATGCGAAAGGGTGCTAAAGCAAGATTTTCTAATTAAAAAATGACTGCTCAATCGAGACTCTGAGACATTCTTGAGTAGCCACATACTCAACCCGTGGTGGTCATTCGATGTAACTTTAAGGCTGGCTTTGACACTAGTGCTTGGCCAAGTTCTGACTTGAATGAGAGAATTTAGGGCTCGTAGATTTGGACTTTTTGGTGATGATGGTGAGAAGAGTGTTATATGTATGTGTGTATACTTCCAAAATGACAAGTTTGCAAACATAGCTACAATAGACAATAGTGATTGGAGGTGTAATTAACAGAACAGTCTTAAATTGGAGGAAATAAAGTTATCGGGCAAAAGATAATTTTTTTTTTTGAAATATCCGTAAAGATCATATATTTTATGGTTCGATTAGGGTTTTGAGATTTGATTTTTTGATGGTGTAAAACTTTGAATTGTGGAGATGATAGCAGTTATTAAGCACACATGCCTAATTAAATAACGCGACTTGTGTAAATTGTGTTCTTTGTCGACAAGATTTGTGCTTTTAGTAGATTTTTTTTTTCCGGTGAAAGTTGCGCTAAGAATTTTTCTGGTTCAGACATCACGCCTAACTACTATTTTGGTTTAGGCAAAAAATCATTATGAATTGACCAGTGCCTTCTCTTCTAGCCAAGATTTTCGCATTTCAAACTAGTAGGGTAAAGCAGATTTCATATTGGTGCACTTGATTTTTGATTTCAGTCGGACTAATGCATCGACTTACTCATTTATTTTCAATGGATGCATTATAAATTGATTACATTATTGTCACATTAGGAAAAGCCCGAAAATGATCTAAATGACAAAGAAAGTTAAGTGCAGTTTTATTGAATTATTATGTTGAAGGTCGACAATCATAGTGCAATATTCACTTAAATTTCAGAGATCATGAAGCGTGAATTTGGCACCAAATGCAAAATCTCACTATAGTTAAAATTCATGAATTTGATTTTCAAATCTTGATAACACGAAAAGAGTTCCAAAACATAAAAATATCATTTGACTTTATTTATTTATTTATTTATTTGTTTTGCAAATAGACTTAATACATGTAGAGTAACAATCACCATGCTTGACATGCAGCCTTCCAAGGGAAACACTGTTGATCTGGAAAAGAAGATCGAGCAGTTCGAAGTGACCAGAAGGTCCAGATCTCATATCTTGTTTCTTGTAAATCTTTTTTCAGCACGATAAAACCTGTCAACAAACAAATTGTCCACGACACAGGAGTTAGTCGGGCTTACGTTATATTTTGTGAACGCTCAATCTTGCCACTTTGATCTGTTATAACTCTACATATGCCTGCATTTGGACAAATACAGAAGACTCTTAGGAGAGGGTCTGGGTTCGTGTTCGGTCGAGGAGCTCCAACAAACAGAAAACCAGTTGGAAAGAAGTCTCACCAAGATCAGGGCTAGAAAGGTGAATCGTTTCCCCTTTGTTCCAACGCTTCCCACGTTTTCTTCTATCCCCACTTTCCGAATGGAAAGATCAGCGCCGGCGATTATCGGTTGGTTAATGCTCTCGTTATCTCGCGCAGAGCCATTTAATGAAGGAGCATATTGAGCGGCTAAAAGCAGAGGTAAAGATCCCTATGTCGCTGCCCCGTGCACATGGAAAATGCACTTTGTCTTTGATTATTGTCTCCCAGTTATGTGGATTAGTAATGGTTTAACATCTCTCTCGGGACATTGTGTAGGAGCGGAAACTACTGGAAGAAAAGAGAAAGCTACTTGAAGAGGTGAGTAATGCTTTTCCTCTCTTGATTATGTCCTCTTTTATCAATCAAGTTAAACAAACAGAAAAAGTTTAGTGCATGGACTCGTCGTCAAATCTGGTAGTCCCATGTGTCAATTTGCTGCATCCCACTAAATTGACTGGTGCAGATAGCATGTCCGGGAGAATGGGGTTTGGTTGGGTTACTCCTTATTTCAATAGTTGATTCTAAGGTAGGTCATCAGTTTTGATAGTTAAGTTGAATGACTACTGAAAGCATTTTCTCTGCCATTGAAGATCAAATGTGGCAAAGGTTTGACCCCGGCCTCCGGCGAACCGCCTCGTGAAGAAATCCACATGGAGAATGCGGATGTTGAGACCGAGTTGTTCATAGGACCACCAAAAGGATGAACCGCTCGGTCACAAATAATGACCATAGCACCAGAAGCGCTTCCTCGGTTGCTCTTTTCTTCGTCGATCCGAGGCAAAATAAGTTGAGTGAACATGTTCATTAAAGTCTTAAATCAGGATGAGTGTACACTTGCTTATCGTTGCTCGATTGCCTGAAAAACTGTATATCACCAAGACACCCCATTTCATCTCTCTTTGGGGGGGGTAATGTTCCGACGTATCAAATTATATGCTATTGGAGCATCTTGAATGCTTGGAATGTGGTAGAATCCCCGACCGTCCAGCGTCATTTCCTCCTTTTCCTTCAGTTATACAGAACAACGAACAGTTACATAGTTGCAGTCACGGTCGACACGATCGACGTGACAGAGTAAGGCCAAACGTAAGAAGAAGCACATGAACTTCGAAGAACAAAACCAAGAAGTAGCATCTCAACCATGAGGTTTTTTGACAAACCACGAGTCTTCATGGCGAGTACTAACGACGCAGAGACAGGAAATCAAAACCGTTTATCGTAGTTGAAGCTCAGAGGAGGGTTTACATGGAGGGAATTATGGCTTTACATGGAGGGAATTATGGCTACACAGTGGAAAGTTTAAATCACCCTATAATCCCTATGACAATATATACATCCGAAGGGACTGGGTGGTTAAAAAGAATACATAACCGTTCCCACTATACATCTGGAACTGAAATTGATAAATGAAACTAATTGGATGACAAGGACAAAAGATGGCCCAATCTCTCCTATTCACATCTTATGCTAGAGATTCCCCGCAAATATGCCAGTATTCGTGGAATTGCTTTTCTTGGATAATCTTGCAATCTGTGATGTGCAATATGCCATTCTGCATCTTCCAGTGTCAAGGAACTAGAAAGAACCATAAGTCAGACTGAGAGTGAACTGTCTGATCACCGAATTATCGTTCTTCCAAAGAATGAGGATCCAATTTCACTGTCTGTGTTCTGCAAGAACAGAAACGCAGATTAACCGACGTTTGCCAGGATTGTACCACGCACAAAACAAGCAAATAAAGTAGAGAGAAGAATAGGCAGAAACGAAAGTAGCTAATTAAGAAAGTCTTAGCTAAAAGACCAGGTGATGCATGCGGCCTCATGGCACAGTCAAAGGGAATATGGGTCATGGCATGCCAGTAGTCAGAATACTAGAACAAGTTAACCTGGTTTTATTGGAGTGATGAAAACGTGTAAATGTAACCATCCGCTAGACGGGGCATCAATTCTAGGAACTAATCTGACATAGTCTAAGAAAAGTTTAACGAGCGCTAGGACAGTACATCAAATTCTGACAAAATCTTAAGAATGTAGCCTACCTGGGACTTTGGAGAGGGGAACACGTTCCAAAACCTGAGTGTTTCATCTCCAGCTCCAGTGACGATCGTCTGAATCAGCAATTTTGGAAAAGAAGATATTGCATCAATAAGGTGCGCCCATTCTGGGAATAAAATGACAAAATCTAAATAGGATGTGTAATGTATCACCTGTCCATCTGGTGAAATAGCAAGGTAAAGTACTCTGTATGTATGTCCTGTAAGCGTTGCCAACTACAAAAGGAAAGGGACTCTCAAATTAAGGAAACTCAGAAACTTCACTAATTGATAACCGGTGATTCCGTACCTTAGACATGGTGGGATATCTCCAAACTATTATCTGGTTTTGAGAGTAACCATGGGTGCTGACAAGTTCGTTAACATTCTTGGACCACACAAGGTTGCATACCTGTAAGAGGTGACGACAAAAGGGAGTAAATTCTCTTTTTCTGTGGGCACAGTGCAAGAGGTGATTCTGCACTGTAAATCTTTTAAGCATAGCAAAGAAATCAAAGTCTGTCTCCTCATTACATAAGAAATTTGATAGACTGAATGACCCATATTCAGACGTACAAGGATCAATCACAACCAACAGGAAGTCTGCAGTCCACAACCAAGAAGAAAGAGATATGGCTAAGGCAGATAAGTAAAAGCACAGAGTCACCCACATAAAGTTAGCTAACACAAACAGGCAGGAGACCAAATGAAAATGCAAGAATTGCATGTAAAAGCATGCCTAACCTGGCTGCCAGTGTCAATACAGCTGAGTTGTGAGTTAGTGGTTGTATTCCAGAAGCGAATACAACGATCCGCAGTACCACCGCCAGATGCAAGAAGTCCATGAAGATGCGGAGACCAAGCAATCGCTTTTACAGCTGCTGTGTGCTCACTGTACTTAAGCACAGGCTGTGTTGAATGTTGATTCCACACAAAAAGCTGTAAAGGAGATCAGCAGGTAAATGCAATGTAGCTCAAACAGAAGTAAGCCAAACCACCACAAAGAAGTGACAAGAAAGAAAGACAAAAGGAAAAAGCAATAGCTTACTCTGTTATCATTTCCACCAGATGCTAGTTCACGGTTATCGTAAGACCATTTAAGTCCACACACCTACGTCAGAAAAGAATGATCAGGCAGACATAAATTTTTCTGTCTAGTCAGTCTATTGCCCTGCCAAAGAAACCCAAAGGCTTTTGTCCCTTATATTGGTGGTATCTTGCACTTCTGATAGCAGGTTGTAGAAAATGAAAATGAAATAGGCTGCATAAACTCCAAACTACGTCCAATAGACTTAATTGACCTCAAGTTCTGAATGTATAAAAATCTGACCTCTGACTTATGTCCTGCAAGTTTACTGACAAAATCATCCTGTACGCGAATATCTCTTTGAAGAACACTCTTGTCCCTGCTACCAGAAGACAGCATTGATGAACTCCACGCTAAGGCACCAACCCTTAATCGGTGGCCTTCCATAGTTCTCACCCTCCTGCAGCGTGATGCATCCCATACCTATGCAGAAGACATTATGAAATTACAAAAGCAAAAATACTAGGCTGTCCAGCGAAACAGGTTATGAAACAAAAAAGTAATCATGAGAGAAACCAATTTACAATAAAACAAAGGAGTGATCCAGTTATTCTGTTGATAACAGAAAGAATTAAGGAGACTCACTAATTTAAAATATCATCCCGTTGAACAAGAGAAAAAACTACGTTTGATGTGTTTTGACAATTGAATGAATGGAAAAAATCTATGACACACTTATCGACAAGCAAATCATCTCATCAAAAAACCTCTCATTTGTTGTAGTTAGTTACATATCAGTGGACAAACCTCACACGTATAAAAGAACCAAGGTTTTTCCCCTTTCTGAAGGATGGGGCCAATGTTTTGAACCAAGGTTCGATCATGTACCATAGACAGTGTGCTGGATATTTTCTAACTTGATAAGAGCTTCAATGACCACTGCAGAATCCTATACTGTTCATCTCAAGAGCATCTGAACTGGACAAGAATCAAAGCTGTTTGCCATCCTTTCCATTGCATTCTCCTCCACGTCTATCGCCACTAAAATATATCTAGCATCTTCATCAGCAGAATCCACTAACTTTACGGGGTGTACTAAAAATATGTCAATCAGTCAAAGAATGAGGGAATCTAATATCTGGTACATCTCAACATTTGAGACATTTAATGGACTAAAATCCATCACATCCTAAGCGGCAATGCATTTCTTTGCACTTCTAAAGTACTACCAACTCAGTCTAATTAATGCCATGAAGATAAGGCAAAGCCAAACATAAGCAGATGCAAAGTATTGCCAGTACAAGAAAACAGAACAAGCACTCTTTCCTTGCTACAGCTTCTTGTTGGAGTGATAGAATCAGTTTATCCAAACTGCTCATGCAATGTAGTGTAAAAGAACGATGCGAACAGTCTTTGCCTTGTATCTCTATATTGCTATAATCTTTCTTCTTTCTATTACAATAGCTTCTTTACAGTTATTTTGTGTGAGGCTTTCAAACTGTATTTGCAACAATAGCAAAGTGCAAGGTAAACTGATAGAGAGAATTAGATTATGGGCATACCATTGAGGTTGTGCTTAATACCTCAAATGGAACTCTATACTCTAGGAAGAATCTAATCAATACCGATTGCATCAATCGTCTGAAAGAACCATGCACACATTTGATAAATGCTTTATATGTGAGTGCTTCCCGTTCATTTGGTTTTGCAAATCCATCCAATTCTTACGAGTTTCATACTCCTTGGTCCGTAAAGTATGCCAGCCAAAGCATTAACGCGATTAATGCACGGTACTGGTACCAGAGACCAAAGTTATAGTTTGATAACTCTGCTGGCCTCTGGAGCTAGATGTAGGGTTTGGTTAGAGTATCATTGACTGCGATATACAGGCTCAACAACCACAAGTACATGGAGTTAGATAGCAAGAAAGACTTGATGGCCCTGTTAAGCCTGAAAAAGAAGACGATGGATCCTATCCAAATCAATGGGATAAACCTTAAAAACAAAGTCAGGCTAAAGGCACAGTCCATCCTCCAAGCACAGCATCATTGTTTGAGGTCTAGCATAGCAACCATCCTACAACCGATGGAGCTAGTTAAAACCACTAAATCACATGCTAAATCCATCCCTCAAATTCCACCCACCCTGAGTCTATTGCAGAAACAAATGCAAGCTCCCAAAATTTGACTGACCACCGGCAACCTAAGCAACTAAAATTCCCAGCCCTTCCAATTAAGCAGAAGAAAGTTTCAGAAAGCAGAGAGTTCTAACCTGGAGATTTCCCTTGCTTGTTCCGATTGCAAGATGTGTACCACGCTGTGCCCAACCAACCGAACAAACGTTATCATCAATCCCTAAGTCACATAACTTAGTCACCTGCAAGAACATACCCGTGAAGTTAGGGCATAACCTAATCGACAAACAGCTTGGAGCCCATTACAATGGCAGGATCCGAACTTAAGAAAGGGATTAAACTTCAAGAGAATGGGTGGAGACTCACCTTGCTGCTGCAAGCATTCCATAGATAGACACAATTCCCCAACCCCACTGCCAACACATTATGCGAAGACCAGTCCACAAGATTCAAGTAAAAATCATCCTGCAACGCAGGCGCATCCAATACCTAAACGAACAAACATGCAATCGTCAAAAGTTAATCCAACATACACAAATCTCCCGCTCCAAAATAAGGTTCTTTCTCCAAATCCATAACTACAACTGGCAGTTTTCCGTGTGAACTCCGTGGTTTCGTCCGTAACCTCTTGTTTCTTGCTAAAGTAACTATCGTGACAAGTTTCCTAATCACAACATACTGAATCAGAAGAAGGCCCCTCCAAGAACCAATCAAGAAAGCTCCTCACCTTGTACGGCGACCTCGGAACCTTCCTCGCGGCCTTCACGGGGCTCTGGCTGACCACATTCCCCGCGTCCTCGAACCCAAAAGGCGAGAGCGCGTGGAGCGACCGCTTCGTCTCAGTCTTGTACCGGAAGATGTTCCGCCCCACCACCGGGGACTCCTTCCTCTCCGGGGTGTCGGGGCCGAACAGCGCCGCGCGGAGCAGCGCGTTGTACGTGGACGACGCGGCCTCCTCCTTGCTCTCCGCCGCGGAAGAAGACGAAGAAGAAGAAGAAGAGCTCGCCGACTGCGGCGAGGGCGAGGACTGTATGCCGAAGAAGGCGAAGTTGGAGCCGGATCGGCTGGGTATGAACCTGTCAGAGTAGATTGCCCTCGACGGCGACTGGCTGTGGCCCGAATTGATCATGCGGTTCACGTGATCGGAGGGAGTGGTTAGGGTTTCGATGGCGAGGGAGTCGCGAGGCATTGTGGGAGGGAGGTTGAGCTGCGCCGCGGCTGAGACGGTGAGGCAGAGTCCTCGTCCATGGAGGATTTGAGCGAGAGAAAGAGAGACGCGGGTGAGGGGAGTGATAGAGATTCTCGGCGATTGATGATGGGGTGTTAGCGATTCTTGGTGATTGATGACGGAAGTGTTAAAAATCTCGTATTTTTCCTCTCTCCCTCTTTTTTTCCCGGGAAAAGCAGGTTTTTCTTGCGCCAACATGGGGAGATCTGGGAAATTCGGGTGCGGACCAGGGGCTGTAACGTCTTTTCAAAGAATCTTGAAGGCAGCAGCACGACTAGACATAGTGCCACGGTTAACGTAAACCTGGGGTTCCGACGGTGTCTCTTCGGAACCTATGCCGAATCGGAAACGTAACCGCCGCGCACCGATTCCGGTTTCCGGTTGCGGAACCGGCGGTCTCCGGGCCGGTTTCGGTTCCCGAACCGGCCCGTTCGAACCGGAACAGGCCCGGTTTTTTTTCTTTTTAAACTTTGGATTTTGATTTTCAAAATCAAATTAAAAAAAAAAACAAATTTTGTTAAGTAATAAAAATTCAAGTAAAATTTTACAAAATTGTAATCAAACTTAGAGCAAAAAAAGGGAGGAGAAAGGGCTTGACTTAATGAATTATCATTAAAGTGCCTACAGTCTCTTCTGGGGATAGAGAATCAAAGCCATGTAGTTCTTTTACCTGTTGATAACCCATACTTAACCTCATCGTCAATCGTCGCTTCCGGCGGTGGTTTTTCCCGTCACACACGTCTCGGCTTCCATCATCGAAAAATCGAGGGGGAGATGGTGGGGGGGGGGAGGAGGGGGGGGCTTCTTGACGTTGCGATCCATCTCTTGTTGTCGATATTGAGCCTTTCGTCCAATCATCGACACAAGCTGAGCCTTTCACAGAACTGCGGAGATAATCTTGAACGGTGATCGTCCAAATGTTTGCCTCCAGCGCTAAACTTGTCAACAGCAACTGTTTGAA